>APFE030968791.1:93065-157036 GCA_000404065.3 Pinus taeda
TTTTTGATGCATTTTGTTTTCTCTTAAGAATTGATTTCATTTCAGTTACTGTAAAGCTTTCTTTTGAGCATTTTTCAAGTTTAGAAATCATCACCATTTACACTCCACACACTTCATGCTTCACTTTCATCATCACACATTAAAGAAAAATAAAATCCAAAAACAAACTAAAAAGCTTAAAACGACAAAAGCCTAAGGAAATGGTTATCTAAGTACATATAGTACACCTCACTTCGTCAGTTTACGAACCCCGGGTTAACATTATAAATAACAATTTAGATCACACTAAATTGACCAAACATTTTGGCGTCGTTGCCGGGGAAGTGAAATTAGGTAGCCAATTAAAAAATATATATATAAAAACAAGAAAATTTCAAGGAAGGAAAATTGATAACCTCTCAAAGTATGCTCTCCTCTTGCGCCTAGTGTGATCTGGAGGATCAGAAAAGAGAAAAGTTATTGGTATAATAGTTTCTTGAGTATGCTCTCTTCTTGCACCTAGAGTGACCTGGAAGATCAGAAAGAGAATTATTAACCTGACTTGAAGAAAAATAAAAAATGACATGCATAAAGGAAGAGATTCTAGGGGAAGGTTTTTAGCTAGAGCCAAGAGTTCGATTTTTACAACTCCATCTACTTCAAGGAATAGGCAAGAGACACCTCATCATCTCCAACTCACACTCCTAGCCCTAGGATTCCTGGAATTCAAGAGGCAGTAGTTGACTCTCCCACACCATCTATTGAATCTGAATTAGGAAGAGATCCTTTCCTTCCTTCTATAGGGAGACAGATTGTAATTGAAGAAGTAGAATCACCTGAGGAAGAGGGAGAAATTCCTCCTCATTCACCCTTGGTAGAGGAACCAGAGGACTCTGAAATATCTGAGGAAACTACCATGACAGAAGAAGGAGCAACCGGATTTGGTAGAGGTAGAGGTAGAGGAGGAGGAGGAAATAATGGAGGTGGTAGAGGTAACATTGGAGGAAATAGGGATGGAGACAACTCATTCGGATTTCCTATAGCCAATGATGACTCCCGAGCCACAATGAAAAACATCTCGCCATCTGTCCTCCCAAACTTCCATGGGTTAAGAAATGAGGACCCTGAAACATTTCTATTTGAGTTTGAGGTCGTGTGTTGAACCTATGATTATTTGGAAGACTCTCAAAAACTCAAACTGTTTCCTTCAACATTGAAAGGGGCAACTTTGAAATGGTTCATGGGATTACCCACTCAATCCATTAGGACCTGGAATGATATGAAACAAACATTTTTGGATAGGTACCTGGACTTTTGTATGCCCACCAATCATAAGTATGAGGTATTCAAGATGATGCAAAAGGAAGATGAAAACTTGGAGGATTTACTCGAAAGATTTCAATATAACCTGAAAAGAGCAAAAATGTAACTTGGATGAGGAAACCTTGAAAGCCCTTCTATTAAAAGCCATTAGAGATGAATGGATAGATATTTTGAACATGATGGGAAAAGGAGAAATATCTCAACTTCCACTTCATGATATAGCAGAGCTATGTGTTCATCTCTCACGGGGGAAATCTAAAACTCAAAAAGGGCCTAGAGATCCTTCTCTTCTCAGAGCAAACAAATCTGCAACTGGATCGGTAAGTAGGGCTGAGATTGGCAATATGCTTGATGAATTCAAAATGATATCTTAGGAATTCTTAGTGAGCAACTAGACACTCTTAAGATCCATAATAAATAGAAAGCAGAAGCTGAAGCTTTAGCTATCTTTTGCCCGAAATGTAGAAAGAAACATGCTCTAAGGGAATGTCCCTTGGATGCAAAGGTTGTAGAAACATGTGTAATCTGTTCAGAGAATCATGAAACCAAGGATTGTCCTTCAATCCCTGGCCTCAAAGCTGTCTTTCAAGAAGATCCAAGTACCATCGAGTCTCTCTGTTTTGTTGCAAGGATACCTTGGCAGGGGCAACAAAATTAAGGGTTTAACAACTCTATGAATTTTCAACCCCACCAAATTGGAATCCTTGGCAACAACCTTGGTCCCAACCTCAAAATCCTTTTCAATCATGGATACAAGGTATGCAAAATCCTTATGGGAGATTTGCTCATTTTTATCAATATCCTCCATCTTTTAAAAACCAACAAGCTCCACAACTTCCAAATCAAAATCCACAACTATCATTGCCATTTCAACAACAATAACCTTCTCAACAGAATCCAAATTTTCAACTCTTGCTTCCATTCCAACAAAAGTCAAATCAACTTCCTTCTCAGCCATTGCCAAACCCCAATAATAAAAACCCTCAAAATGCTTACATGATGGAAGGTCAACAATTTCCTGTCTATATGATTGTTCCTCTCAATGATGTACAACTCAGATCAGGTAGAGTCCTAGATAAACCTTCTATAGATGTTCAAAAGCAAAGCATTTCTGAGAAAGATTCTCTTGAAGCCAATAAGGGTTCTGAAGCATCTCTTCAAAACCCAAGCACTCAAAAAGAAAAAGAAAAAGAGTTAACCCCCACAACTCCTATAGTTGAGCAACATGCATCTTCATCCACACCTCCTTTTCCTGAAAGGTTACAAATTGACAAAGGGGTGGAAAAACAAATCTTGTTGCCTGACTATGATTTTCTAGACGAATTGAAGAATGTCTGTATCAAGATTCCCTTGTTACAAGCCATTAAAGAGATTCCTATTCTAGCAAAAACAATAAAGGAGTTAAGTCTTAAAAGACCATGAAGGAAACCAAGAGATATAAGAAGAATCCACCTGGTAGGAAAAATTGCAGATATCATGATGGGAAAAATTACTATGCAGAAGTATGTAGATCCTGGTAGTCCAATTGTCAAAACACATATCAATGGGGTAGAAATTCCAAATACTTTGATTGATTTAAGAGCTGCTATCAATATCATGAGTAGACAGACTATGGAACAGCTAAAACTTCCTAATCTTCTTTTTACACCTACTTTATTGCAACTTGCAGATCGATCAATTATTAAACCAGATGGTGTATTAGAAGACATATCAGTCTCCTTAGACTCTTGGGAATATCCAGTAGATTTCATGATTTTAACTCCCAAGAGTAATTTAGGAGGACATCCTCTCATCTTAGGAAGACCTTTGGCTAGCCACAGCTGATTCTTTCATAAGTTGTAGGTCTGGGGATATGTACATTTCTGATGGTAATTCGACAAAGAAGTTCAATCTGTATCCTCCAGCAAAAGCAATTACAGAAATAGGAGATAATGAATGGATTGATGATGAAGATACTATACAATCTGTCTTTACCATTTCTGAGATTAGTGAAGATAGTCAAATTCTGAACACATTAGAAAATTTTGAACCATCTTCAGAATATGACTCCACACAATTTCAGTTGGATTCTGACATAGAGTGTCTATCATCTAGACAAATGTCTCTTTTCTCTATGGAAGAGTTTGGTAGTTCTACCATTGAGATCTTTCCAGGAAAAACATTAAATATCAACAAAAACTTGGAAAAATCACAACAGGAGGAGCTAACCAGAATCTTACAAAAACACTCCACTGCATTTGCATGGGAGTATACCGATATGAAAGGTACTGATCCTAAGGCTTGCATTCATCACATATACATTGAGGAAAACACTATACCAATCAGACAACCTCAAAGAACGATGAATCCAAACCTTAGGGAGATAGTGAAAGAAGAGCTCCAAAAGTTACTTAATGTAAACTTCATTTACCCTATTTCAGATAGCCGGTGGGTTTCCCCTTTGGTAATAGTACCTAAAAAGAATGGTAAATGGAGGGTTTGCATTGATTATAGAGAATTGAACAAAGCAACCTTGAAGGATCACTTTCCTTTACCCTTTATTAATCAAGTATTAGATACTTTAGCAGGCAAAAAGTATTTCTCATTCTTGGATGGTTTTAGTGGTTACAATCAGATTCAGGTAGCACCTGAAGATCAAGACAAGACCACATTTACCTGTCCATGGGGAACTTTTTCTTACCGAGTACTTCCTTTTGGATTATGTAATGCACCCGCAACATTTCAAAGGGCGGTACTAGGAATCGTTTTTGATCTAATTCATGATTGTGTAGATGTTTATATGGATGATTTTACAGTTTATGGTGATTCATTTGAAGAGGCATTAGAGAATTTGGAAAAGGTCCTTATAAGATGTAAGGAGACAAACCTTTCATTAAGTCATGAGAAATGCTTTATGATGTTTACTGAAGGGATTGTTTTAGGACATCATATTTCAGGGGATCGGATTAAAGTTGATAGATCAAAAGTTGAAGTCATCTCCAAGTTGCCTATTCCAAATTGTCAAAAATATGTTAGAAGTTTTCTTGGATTTACTGGGTATTATAGAAGATTTATTGAAGACTTCACCAAAATAGCATCTCCACTCTTTAAATTACTTACAAAAGACTATGAATTCAAATGGGATCCTAATTGTCAATCTTCATTTGAATCTTTGAAAACAAGAATATCTGAAGCACCCATTTTGAGAGGGCCAAATTGGAAACTTCCTTTCCATATTTCTACAGATGCTTCAGATACAGCTCTTGGAGCTGTGTTGGGTCAAAAGGATTTAGTTCCTTATGCCATTTACTACACCAGTAAAAATTTGACTCCCACCGAGTTAAATTATACTGTGACTGAGAAAGAGTTCTTAGTTGTTGTTCACGCAATCAACAAGTTTAGACATTATATAACAGACTATGAAACTTTTGTCCATACTGATCATTTTTCCATTAGATATCTCATGAACAAACCTATTACCAATGGCAGAGTTACAAGATGGCTTTTACTTTTACAAGAATTCAATATTACTGTGTTGGATAGACCAGGGAAACAAAATACAGTAGCTGATTTCTTGTTGAGAATCCAAAATACTAACGAAGATTCTCCTGTAGAGGATAAGTTTCCAGATGAATATTTGTTTGCAGTAACTACTAAGGTTCCTTGGTATGCAGATATTGCTAACTATTTGGTTACAGGGAAGCTACCTCCACACTTATTTCCTAATGAAAAAAGGAAAATTATTCAGGAGAGTTCAAATTATTCATGGATTTCTAATGAATTGTTTAAACAGGGCTAGAGTGTGTGATCAGGAGATGTGTTCGGGAAGATGAAATGCCTGACATCCTCATGGCATGTCATGATGAACCTTGTAGTGGACACTTTGCTGACAAGAGGACGGCCTATAAAATCCTTTCTTTAGGATATTATTGGCCTTCTCTCTTTAAAGATGCAAAACAATATGTCAGAAGGTGTGACAGCTTCCAGAGAGTTGGGAGACCAACTCTTTCAAATGAAATGCCATTACAACCACAGGTACTCATTGAACCCTTTGAAAAATGGGCTTTAGATTTCATTGGACTAATTAATCCACCATCTAGACAAAAGAAATATATATTGGTTTGCACTGATTATGTCACTTGATGGAGAAGTTGGTGGAAGAATATAAAATCAAGCATAGAAAATCTACTCCTTACCATCCTCAAGCAAATGGTCAAGTGGAATCTACAAATAAAGTTCTTGAGAGCATCATCACCAAAACTATTCATCTCCATCAAAGAGATTGGGCAGAAAGGCTTCCTGAAGCCTTATGGGCCTACAGAACTACATGGAGGAACAGAACAGGACATTCTCCCTATGAACTTGTTTATGGGAAAGAAGTTTTTCTCCCCATTGAGTTTCAAGTCAAGACCTTCAAGATGGTAGTTCAGTTGGGGATGAATCTATCAGAAGCCCAAAAGCACAGAATGGAACAGCTAAATGAGCTAGATGAGATCAGACAAGATGCAATCCTAAGAACTGATCTAGTTCAACATCAAAGAGCTAAGTGGCATGACAGATATATTAAAGAGAGAAAGTTTCAAGAGGTAGATTGGGCCTTACTGTTTGATTCCATGTTTAAAGACTTCAAAGGAAAGTTTCAGACTCATTAGCTTGGGCCATATGAGATTGATAAAGTCTTTGACAATGGAGCGGTAAGAATCAAGACCATTGATGAATCTCAGACTCCTCTTATTGTGAATGGCCATCGATTGAAAGTTTATCATAAGCCACTTTCCAGAGAAGAGTTTGTCAAAATCTTCCAAGAGAATTCTGCAATAAGGGTGGTGGAGAAGAATCCTTCTCCCCCATCAGCCTGATCTTCGTTTCTTGTGGTTTCTAAAAAAAAAAAAAATTGTATAAGCCTGAAAACCAATCATGGATTGCAATCTTATACAGAAAATATGGAGTGAAAACTAGGGGCACCTGACACTCTATATTTTCCAAAAAAAGTCTCCTCTCATGTTCTTTCCATCTTCATTCCATCTCACTCACTCATTCAATTTCATTCCACTTCCATTTCATTTTCATCATCATTTTCACTCCATTCTCACTCCATTTTCATTCCATTCCATTTCATCAATAAAAGTCCCCTTTCAGGACTATTTTCATTCAGCTATTTTCCTTTAAACAATCTTTGTGCAGATCAAGGGGTGTTGTTTCAGTTTCCGCAGCTAGCCACCGTTTCTGCAGCTGGAACCTGTTTCCGCAGCTAGAAACGATTTCCGCAGCCAGCATCACTCTGTTTTCAAAATAAAATCAACTGTTAGTGCCAAAAGAATGCAATGCAGGTGTATGTGGGCTAAGGACATGGGGCATCTTCAAAATATCAAAAAAGGAGCAACTGGTTAGAAATCTTAAGCAAAGAATGACAAGTGTCCAAAGGTATGATCAAAACTCTCTATCAAACAACACTTCAAGTCATCATTATGTATAGTTATTAACCCATGACCGGTTATTCTATGTGCAATGATTTAATTATTCACCCACTACCATTCCTACTCTGCAATACCATTCCATAGACCTCGCATTCATTCTTCCTAACAGTCTTATGATTACCCGAGTTCAAACTCAAAAATGATTATACTTCTATTTATGACTCATACTCCTAAGACGTGACCTATTGTATTATGGCTCTTACAAGCCATAATTTCCGCACCCGTCTACTTGAGACGTGTAAATCTCACATATAGTCACCTAACTCGGGAGAATCAAGTCGTTACTCCACTCATATCATAATCCCCGCATATACTCATGTTCATTTTATAAATTCAATCACGGTCACCCCTGCTCACTTGTTGTTCTTCCTGTAATCTAGGCATTTCCTCTGCTTCCGACTGCAGTCACTACATTTTGCTTGACACTTTGACTACAGCCACTGCAGCCGTCCTAAACCCCGATTACAGCTGCTATAGTCTCTCCTAAAAACTCTGTGACAGAGCCATTCTTCCTTAACCCTCATACGTAGATTAAAAAACCCTCAGTGAATTTAAAGCCGAGAATGGGAAAACTGCTGAGAGCCGAGCTGGAAGGATCAAAATACTTGGAAGGTTATCCCCAAGTCAAGGAATTATTAAAGAAAGCCAAATGGCTCCGGTTTATTCAGAAATTCAAAGGGTATAATAAGGAAGTGACTAAAACCTTTGCAAGGTCCTTTAACGGACAAACAATAGAGGTGGGAGACTTAAAGTTTGCGGTGACCGAGGCCACAATAGCAGCAGCTACAGGCCTAACTCAAGACGGAGAAAGATGGTTCAAAAATAGGAGCGTAGATGACCAAATCTAGAGAACGATGCTGCGAAATCAAGGTATGGATACCACAGTATTCACCCGAGGTATCCCTGTGCATGTATTGAAAGAAGAATGGTCTGGTTTATTGTTGGTTATACAGAAATTTATTACATGTGAGGACCGTTTTGGCTCTATGTACATGTACCATGTGAGGTTAATGATGAATTTTATAGATGGACATGTTCTTAATTTACCAAATTTTCGGCTAGCAAGTTTAAAGAAGATGAGTGTTACGGTTCAAAAGCATGTAGGAAACATTGAGCCACATCTCTATCATCATGGGCTCATAAGAATTCTGATTGAGGAGCAGTTAAAGAAATCTAAGGATACTTGGGAACAATTTCTAACAAGAAACTACTTCCAAGAGCCAGTTGAAGCCTCTGGAAGTAGTCCATCAAAAATCCCAAGGAAAAGTAGGAGGAGGGGTAAAAATGTTACAGCCCAAGACTCTCCTCTTAGAGAAATTGAAGAGACTTCCCAAAAAGAGGAAGAAGACCAGCCCAAGAATAAGAAACAAAAGAAAGAGAAGGGCAAAATAACCACTCAAGAAGTCTCTCCATCACCTGAAAAATCCTTGGAAGAGGACTACCAGCCTCTGTCAGAAAGGCTAGTGGATCTCAAAGCTGTTGCCTTGGCCAAGAAACAGCCAAAAGGGAAACAGAGTGCAGAAAATACAGTTGTGAGTTCATCCTTGAGAAGGAGCTCTCGGTTAAAAGGAAAATGGAAGAAAACCAAGGGAGATCAGTTCCACATTATTGACTTAAGTGAAGAAATACTTGAGAAATCTCCAGAACAACCAAGCCTTGACACAAGCCCTCCACGAGAGGCAAGTCCTTTTCGGCAAGAAGGAGCAGGCAGTCGTCCTCCACAAGATTTTGAGTTCAAACAGAGAAAATCACCTGATGTGGATCCTAATCAGCAAGAGGTATACAATTACCTCGAATCCCTAGAGAAATCAACTGCAGGACCTAGCACTTCTCTGCCACTTGATGCACAGGTTCAGTCTCTAAAACAAGAAGTGTTTGAACTGGAAGTCCTAAATAGACACATAATACAAGAGAATGAAACACTCAAAGAACAGGGTAAAGTAGACAAAATGGTCCATGATAATACCATGTTCCATTTAGGACTATGGCAGAAGAAGAATAGAAGACTGAAAAAGAGATGCAAAAAGCTAAGCAGGGCTCTAATTAACCTCAAGTTTAAATGTCTGGTTAGAAAACCAAGGATGATGATGATGATGGCATCAAGGAAAAAGAAAAGAGGACTAGATGTCCTTGCAGAAGCCTCGGAGCATGTAGATTAAAAGGGAAATCACTCAATTTTGGTTGCATGAGGACATGCAACACCTTCACAGTGGGGGTATGTTTAGCCTCAACCTTGCACCTTCCTACGCACCCTCTTAACCCTCATTCTCCACTCACTTCACTCATCCAGTGGTTAAATCATTGCATTATAGTCTAAAAAGGACTGTTTATATGGTTTTCTAACCATACTGATGTCTGTTGTTTGGTTTAGTTTTTTGTTCATGCAGCTGCGGAAACTTGTCAGTTTCTGCAGCCAGCACAGGTTTCCGCAGCCAGCACAGGATTCCACAGCTATTTTGTTAAAAGCTGTGCTCCAGGTGTCTTCTAAAGGAACGGGCTACATGGGCAAGCTCCAAATGGTATGTACATGGATCGTGTCCCTTCGAACCGGCCAAATCATCCATTAGAGGCCGCGGTCAACCAAAGTCAAAGACGTGGCCAACCAAAGAGTTCAGTGGTGGCACGTCACTGTTTTGGGCACGTGAATGATACGTGGCCTAGTTCCCAGCTCACGGAGGCTCTAGCGCACCTAGAGATCGTTCTTGAACAGTGAATCTAACAGCCAACCACTCCGAAGATTTAAGAAGCATAACGATAGTTACACTAGATCTCGGCTGAAGAGATCTACGTGTCTATGGCACGCAGTTAATAGCATAGTAGTTGATTAGTTAACTGTAGTATTTTTACATTATAAATAACGCATTGTTGAACACT
Source organism: Pinus taeda (assembly GCA_000404065.3). Lineage (NCBI taxonomy): Eukaryota > Viridiplantae > Streptophyta > Pinopsida > Pinales > Pinaceae > Pinus > Pinus taeda. The sequence continues at coordinate 102,698 of APFE030968791.1, forward strand.
GTAAAGAGACTTTGGATGCATAGAAAATCCGAACTGTTTATGTAATTTCCGCACGCTGCTGGTTATCTTATCACCCCACTATTATATATGTTGTTGATTTAAATACATGGGAAGACCTTTCTGAAGATAGCCGTGTGATTATTTGATTGGCTGAAGTGGCAGAGGGCCCCTGCACGCTGAAGCCCTGTAAAGTATTTGTTTAGTTTCATTATGCTTTTGTTTTATCATTAGTTGTACATAATATGTTTTATGCTTCTGTTGTTCATAACTTTACTCTTGTTTTCTTAGAGCTGTAAACTAGTCAGTGCTTTTGCAGATTCTCTTAGGCAGCCCGGGAAATCTTTCATTTTTTTAATAACTTTTGGCATATGAGATCATCTTGTCCTTCCTGCTAACCTTTATTTTTCTGCAGTTTACATTCAACATTGTCTTTTTCAAGTTGTTATTTGTTTATTTCTTTTTTCTGCTAGTTAGATATCATACTGGTTAACAATTTATGATTTCTTTCTGTGGTCAAATGACTATATCAGCAGGAGATCAAAAGATTACTAACTGTAGTGTGATTTAGTTGTCACATTACTTACTCATAGTTACTTTCCATAAAGTAGATTGAGTTGAATGGTAAAGAACTAGAAGAGCCTAAGTAGTGTGATTAATTTCTTTTCTGCAATTTACATTTAGTTATCATATTGCTTGTTATGTTCATGATTACTTCCCCAAGGTAGATTGAGTTGAGGGGTAAAGGATTTGAAGAATTCAAGTAGTGTGATTAGCTTGCTTATGCAATTTAATTTCTTGAACAATTAAATATCATATTTCTTAACTTTTTTATGATAACCTCCCATCAGGTAGATTGAGCTGAAGGGAAAAGGATCTAAAAAGTTAAAGTAGTGTGAATTAGCTGCTTTACTTTAAGTTTGAGTTGTTTTTTCAAGTTTTTTCTTTCTTTTCATTTTCAGCAGCAAGGATACTGGGCCATTGCCATTAGTTCGCTTTTTGATGCATTTTGTTTTCTCTTAAGAATTGATTTCATTTCAGTTACTGTAAAGCTTTCTTTTGAGCATTTTTCAAGTTTAGAAATCATCACCATTCACACTCCACACACTTCACATTTCACTTTCGTCACCACACATTAAGAAAAGAATAAAATCCAAAAACAAACTAAAAAGCTTAAAACGACAAAAGCCTAAAGAAATGGTTATCTAAGTACATATAGTACACCTCACTTCGTTAGTTTACGAACCCCGGGTTGACAATATAAATAGCAATTTAGATCACACTAAATTGACCAAACACCTACCACAGCTACAATTTCAACGAAAAGTCCACATGGTCCAATGCCCATCTGATCATATCAGCGTAAGAAACCAACTTTGAACGTGTTGTGAGTTTATGTAGGCAGGATTTGGTGATGTTGTGGAGAGTGTTTTCTATTGCGCCTACTTCATCCTAACTCTCATATAACTTTGACTTAGATTCCTCTTCAAACAATTTCTATACTTTCAACCACAAACCACTTCCTAGTTCCAAGTTTTATGTTTTATCTGAGAAGAGTCTGGAGTTTGGATTTTTGAAATCAAAATTTTTCATTTTCCGCAGTCGGAGTGTTTGTTGAATGGGTTATGTGAATTTTTTCATTTTTCTCCATTGTAAGAGAATTATTTGAGTGAGAATATTTCTTAGTGTGCCTACAAATGAATATGGAAATAGTGACTTTTCATTTGAGCGAATTATGGTGTCTGAGAATCTTTCTTAGTGTGCCTACAAATGAATATGGAATTAGTGACTTTTCATTTGAGCGAATTATGGTGTCTTTGGGAAGCGTAGTACACTCATGAAGCTAGTAAAAATCATTAATTGGAGAGTGATTGCAATAATCATGTCATTGTAAGGAATTTGACATGCAAAATTTAAGCCAAGAAAATACTATGAACCGTTGGCACAAAATTTGTTGGTAATATTATATTAAAACTACTTATTAACCCATTCTTATCTCAATTAATTTCATCTTAACTTTAATCATTGGTTATCGGGTATTTTTTATAGACTAGAGATAACAATTAAGTGAGGTCTAATGTCTTGATGTCCAAATTGATTTTTCATAGATAAAATTACTTGAAAAGAGAGGCCAAGGTCCAAGATATGAGATCTAGATGGCATCGAGAAGGAGATGACATGATAGTTCCACATAAGCGCCCCATGTTGTGTGGAAATCGTCATATCATAATGATGATGAATCAAAAACTAAAGGAAATTTTTTGATGACATGGTTGGGATGCCACCTGTTATAATGACACATTATCTTACACCTAGGTTCATAAACAGGTGAGTCATGTTGATGAATGATTTTTTCTACATTTTAAGCCTTTTTCTAGGATGATGTACATGATGGCCAATATCGACATCAAGCTTTCAATAATATTAAGAGTGTATAGAAGGTATATCTCCCAATATCTAAGATTTGGGAATGGGGAATTAGATGTTATGTGATGGAATAGGGGTTGGCTTGCAATATTTGACAGAAATCATTTCGGCGCATCAAGCTTTCGGGACTGCGGGTTGTCAAGGAAAAAGATGAAATTTGAGAACCGAGAATGGGAAAATTTCAGTGAAATGACATGAACATTTTAATTGGAAATGTTACAACTCAAACTAGTAGGGTCCTAGGAGGGGATTCTGTAGAGAAACTACAAGGTCAAGGGGAAACAATGGAGTGATATCCCACTTTCACCTCAGCTAAGGCTCTCTACTCCTTACGTACTTTCACTGATGGGAGGAGTCCCGATATGAGAGGAATCACAAGAATGGATGGGTCAATGAAAAGGTATGAGGTGATTCCTAAATCTTATTCACAAGAGAGGCTCAAGTAGATGGTTTGTTTTCTTTCAAAGCAAGGTGATTGTCTCTCTAGGAAGGGCTAAGAGGATTCTTGAGTCTAGGTTTGGAGGATATTCCTTAATAAGGGGCTTCCTAGACATAAGAATCCTTAAGGATAAAAGGCTTATATGTAATCTTTTTGGGATTGGAGTAGCAAAATTGTGGGACCACACAGTGCCAAGTGGACCTGAAACTAGGTCAAAGATATGGATTTTATCAACCAATGAGGGGCTTGAGATAATTAGCGTAAGGAATATGATCAAAGGATTAATTTTATTTTGAAATTTCAATGCAATGATCCTAATGAGGACACTAGGCCAAGTAAATCTAGGGCAAGAATTGTCCTTATGGCTAGGACTTGCTATATCTTGAGATTCCACCATTGGATTTGCTCCAAACTTGTTGGACCTCTAGAAAAAACCCCAGCGCAATAGTGGACCAAAAATCAAGGGCATTGGATGCCTAGAATGGAATTTGATTGGTGCCCCAGGAGACATATTAGGACTAGGCCTAGAAATAGAAGGAGAAGGCAAGAAAAATAATCTTTAAAAGTGATCACTAGTGGTTGGACCAGTTCCTTGCCTTTGGGAGAGATGGAGTCAAGGTGAATTCATGATTTGGAGAGACTATACCCAATCAAGGAGACTGCTAGACAACTTCGCATGGAAATTAGGGCATGAGAGCAAGTGCTAGAAGATTTTACACTTCGATGCACAAGAAATGATGACTTATCAAGGTGAATTCAATAAAAGATAACCTCTAGGAACATTCACTCGTTACACATGACACATGTAATATTTGCAACACTATGATAAATCAAAATTCCACAATTTTAAATAAATTAGAGGCAATTTTCGACCTAAATAGCAAAAATCCTATCAACGTTCATCTGACAAGATAGAAGTAAAGAATAGACATGAAAAAAGCACATACATGTACAAAGAGTATATCCAATCATCAGATCATTACAAGAGTGAAGCTCCAATATCAAAGTGATAGTATCCAAACATCAAAACTCATCCATGAAACCAAACTTGCCCTCCAAAAGGGAATGTGAAATTCTCCAAGAGCTACTAAACCTAAAAAAGTGATGATGAGATAAATGAATCAACTCTCATCAATTTATATGATCGGTAAGGAGTTCAATTTCCTATTTAGGCCTAATCGAGCCCCAAATAATGAACTAATGTGCAATAATACATCCCTTAGTGATAAGCCCACTAAGATAGCTCAATAACATAAAAATAAATCTCTCAAGAGGGAAAATTAATCAATACAATGAGTTGTGGGGCCATTGAGAAGCCATAATGAAATTCAATGTGTGCCACAGTGAGAGAATGGACTCCAAACATAGTGGACAAAGGGTTGGTCCCTTGTTTTCCAAGTAAATCATTATGGTGCTCCCAAGCGAGTGTGGGGGCACAATGACGTCCTCATGGATCTCCAAGTGAATCGATAATGCCTATAAACCATCTATCAGGGCTAGGATGATGACGTAATCCCTTCCATTGTCTCCTGTAGTGAGACACATCCTCATTTAGACCCTGGAATATCTGCCAAGTGTATGGCACAACTGTGGAGCCAGTTGGCCATGGTGAACCAAGTGCATCATCCTAATCCATAAAGGTTGAACAAGAGCAGTCACTGAGTGGAGCCGAGGATCCATGGAGTACTCTCTGCTATGGCGGACGCCCCTGCCTCTCAATGCTCACCCTACAAGTGCCAATGTGACCCTCTAGAGGGCTTGGACCCCATATAGGGAGAACAAACCCCAAATGGAGACCCACCTGCAATCTTGCATAAGATCCAATGCATCCCCTTGCCCTCCAATACAAAAAATAATTAGAATAATCAAGTAAAAGAGTTTATAAATCATGGAACCTGTTGTAGCATCCATTGTCATTTTAATTTTATTTTCAGTTTTATTGCAAAAACAAAAAATAAAAATCAAATATTATGTTATAATGGAAATAAAAGAAAATGTGGAAACCCGAAAGAAATGAGTTGTTTTATATTATTGATGGCTTTTGAACGCGAGAAACCCGAGAGAATATTTGAGTCGTCTGATCGACAGGCATCAGATCTAACGGTAGTCGCGCAGTTAAAAAGGGCAGGCTTTACTCCAAAATTAGACGCGGGAAGTTATAAAATCGAGTTAAAACCTCAGTTGATCAGGTTCGTCTGCTTGAAGAATGCAGATCCGACGGTAATCACGTGGTTAACAAGGACAATGTTTAATTTGGAAAGTGGACGCGATGGTTTGTGAAATGTGATTTAATCCGTTGAAGTCTAGATCAATCACAGTTGCTCATCAAAAAGGGACGAGATCCGACGGATATCGCGTCAATAAGTGCATGGGTTTTATTATAAATTTTGGACCCGATAAGTCTTTTAACTGCAGTTTTGTTTCCTATCAGGTCTGTGGGGAAGGCAAAGGTTTGTGGAAGAGGCGCACACAATAAGATTATGAAACAGAGTCTAAATTCTTTTCAGTTCCGTGGTAGCTAATGGTTTTCCATATTCCACGTAAATCTACCAATTCCATTGTTTTAGCAAAATAACTAAAATTAGAGGTGGATGATCGAAACGCCAAAGGAACATTTATTGGTCGGGTTTCTTTATGTTTCTTCCAATCAGAAAACTTCTGATATATGTGGGCCATAAGGGTTTCTTTGTGTTTCTACCAATCTGAACATTTCTAATATACACGTGGGTCCATAACCCACAAGTCCACACACAGAGTTTGGTAAAGATGCAGTTTGCTATGTTAAAACAGTCTGGCTATCATCAAAACATCTACAGAGAAACTTCATCAACAGTCAAGCCACATATTTGAATAGCGAACAGCCATCACCTTCTAATTTCTATTATTTCTTGTTATTTTGTTTTCTTGAGAAGAATGAGGTGTCTTTTACCCTCCAATGTAATATTCTATAATGACTTTTACCTTAGACAGTTAGGAGATAGTTAAGCAGTTTGATAGTTTTGGTGATTACCAACTGTCACATGATGTATAAAAAGATGGAAAATTAGAGAAAAAGGGTTCAAATTTTGAAGAACCTGTAGACTAGGCTACTGTATTTTTGATAAAAAATTTATTAATGAAAGAATCAGAAGTTTTCCACACATTGATGGGTATGATTTTGTAACTTCTCTGTTATGTGTCATCATATACCTTCTTTTCTTTAAGTATAGTAATGAAGTTGAAGGTCTTTGTTTACTTATGTGAATGAAGTTAAAATTTCTTAAAAGAGTGCTCCTATACTTAAAACCCCTACTCCTACATTTCTTCTAAGTTACAGATAATAGTTTTTTTGAAAACAACATATTGTCTCTAACTTCTCAAAGTGTTACAGATAATAGTTCCTGTGAAAAACAACATATTGTCTCTAACTCTTCAAAGCATTCTTCATTCAGCATGTATATCGAGCATCATATGGCATCTTGAGATTTTCATATCACCTAAATATTAAGGGTTAAGAACCTTTCATTTGAGGATATATCATACAAATAAGTGACAAGAATAATAAACATTAATGTCTTAAGCACAATTTCTACAAAGCCAAGAAATTGGTTTCTTAAGGGACAACAGAACCAATGGGGCACTTCATGGTGGCATGCCCTTCCATAGTGGGATTTGGCATGTACCGGTGTCTCCAAGCTCAATAAGGGGGTTAACCAAGGACCCTATTAGGTGGTTTCAGCCTTTAAAGTGGGTGACATGTCTATGGTACATCCATAAATAGTTAGGTGGCATGTGATATAGTGATGAGACAGAGTGGGGATCAAGGGAAGGAGTGGGGAAGGCTCAAAGCCACATGTCATGGTACAAGGGTAGCTCTAATGAAGAAACCCCACACTTGGGTATATGAGTGTAGGAGGGAGAAAATCGTGGTACATGAGTTACCATGTCCTTTTTTTTTCCACCCTTCTTCATATGCCTTTTGCCTTTCATTGATTTTTCTTCGTAACTTCTTGGGGATTTAGGGGATGAGAGCATAATGTGTAGAATATAATGGTATATATCCCATTTTAAGGTGGGGCAGCTCATCGCCCACCAGGGGTTGGGACAATCATGGGATCCTTAATGTGGAGGGGGCTCATCTAGGGCCCATAGGAACCAAGGTGATGGCCATGAATGAAGGGTAGAGCTCATGTTTGTCTTTTGCACACGTGCTAAATTTGTATTTGCTTACCATCTTTTTCATTTTTTGGTACATTTCCTATTGAGAGTGGCCAAATTATGCTTTCTCTTTTCTTTTTCGCTGCATAAACCTTTGAGGCATCGTTCTAGGTCTGACCCATGGTGTGAACAAGGGGAGGGGGAGGCTAACCCTATGTGGACCCAGCAAACACATGTGGACTTGGATGGAAAAAATGATGAATGGGGTTAGAATGAGCAAAAGGGAGTGATGTGTATGGTGTCAGGAAGCAAGACAACACAACCAAAGTCAGGATTTCCCATGTTTTACCAACCCTAAATCCAATGGCCATTAAAGGAGATCCCATGGGACTAGGATACAAGGGTAACCACCAAATCGAGCAGAGGATACAAGAGTACATACCAATACCACTCTTTGTGCCACATCCCCCCACCAATCCATGCCCCAAAATGTCCATGAAAAGTAAGGAGAATTACTCAACTATACCAATGGAAAGTCATACCTTCAGGGTCAGGAGGCCCACCTTGAAACATACAATCATAACAAATGGGTGAGGGACCACATGGCTAGCTGAAGTGGCAAAGATAATGGCACGTCAAGATATATGGTGGTTGAAAGGGGCTGTTGGCTATCGGCTGGGGACCATCTAAGAGAAAGAAATTATCATATGCATACTACCCACAAGTGGTGGGTAACATCTAGCTCCAACTGGGACACGAGATCTCAGAAATGTGCACAAAACTACTTGAATAGGAGGTCATGAAAACACCAACAATCTCTTTGTACCGCAAACTTTTTACTTTCACATATCAAAGACCAAGCACACGGGGAAGCATGTTTTTGTGGTGTCTTATGATCACCCATGCTTAGTATTAGGCCACAAAATCAACAAGAAAGTAAAATCATTTTCCATGAAATTTTAATCTAAATGCAGATAATCTATTATGATAATATCATATGATAATATCATATGATGTTAGTTCTAATCAGAAAATCGGCATGCAATGCATCCTACCCTAACATGAATAAAATACAATGTCAGTTTTCAAGGAAAGAAGTGATATGACTCAATTTGACCGGTTGTGACCAAAGTTCATCGTTAAGTTTGGAAATGTAATAATAATATTCCCCAACCTTTATGTGAATCTTGACGGGCACAAGATTTTATCTACCAAGACCACATCCCCAACCTTATACTCTTTTTTAGGCTTCCACTTCTTGCATACTGTGATTTGGTTGTTTAAGAATACAGACTTGTTGTGAAGGGAGTATGGGAGAAGGCCTTTTGGAATCAAGCATCTTATAATATGGAATTGACCTTGGCTTGACCACATGAGTAGCCTTTTCTATAAAGAATAAAAAGGGTCCCATCATATTGTTGAATGGTGACATATGATAATTCCATTTGAAGTTGACCACCAACAGTGGCTCCCAATTTCCTTGACAATAGCATCCCCCAAACAGCAGAGATATCTATGACCACAATATCTATAAGCAATGATATATTGGGATTCATACCCAAACAATAATATATTTTATGAGGCCTTCTACTTCAACGAGTTGGGAGTTGAAACCACACACACATTTATGCCTTCGAGTGATGTTAAGATCTAATTGCTTCATGACCTTTAGGGGCATGATATTTGCAGAAGCCCCTGAATCTAACATGCAATTATTGAACAGAAGGTAATTAATAGCTAAGGTGAGTCATAATGGCTCATGTCCTAGGTTTAGATCAAGAAGATGAATATTTTGCAATGTTATGGGTAATTCCTCCTCTTCAAACCCCAGGGACTTCTTAATTTTCCATTGCTTCTGAGGAAGCTTCACAATCTCCTATAATGGAACTTGTATGGTCATCTTACCTATAGCACTCTCTAAATCGATATCAAGCTCAACCTCTTTACCCTTATCCCTTTTGGTGGGCTCTTTCTTTTGAGGATCCTCTTTGGGATTAACTTTCTCCGAAGGATCTTCTTAGGGGGATCTTTAAGGAGAGGTTTTTTGTGAGGGACCCGCTCAGGAATTAAGTCGTTCTTGTTGGTTTCCTTGGAGGTTGTGGGGTTTTCATTATTATTCTTTCATGAATATTAGACCACTATGATTCTTCCATTATCATTAGCATTGAGGATTGGTTGTGTTTCTCCTCCTTAATGGTTATCTTACTAATGGGAAGATGTGTATATGAACCTCCAAGTAAAATGTTAAAGGATTTGGATTCCAAAATATTAGCTTGCTTCATCCTCACTCTCATCCTCATCACTTTGTTCATCCTCGAAGGACAAATCTTGTTCGACAATGTTTCTTAGAGCCAAAGTGTTGGGGACTTGAGAAGAACTTTCTTATCGTCTTCATTTTTCTTCATTTTTCTTCCTAGGGATATAACTTTATTTTTGGGCCATTTAGAAGGCGGTGAGCTTGTTCATGTAGAGCCTATCTTGTAAGTTCCTCTCTTCATTGAGTTTATCAATTTTCTTAATAAGCACTAAAATTGTTTCTTCAATTGGGTCTCATTATATAGGAACCCATGATTGTCCCAACCCCTGGTGGGAAATGAACTGCCCTAGCTAAAAATGGGGTATTCATTATTATATATTATACATCATGCTCCTACCCTTGAGCCCTAAGTAGTTAATCAAAGAAAATCATAAAAATGAAAAAGGCGTATAAGAAGGGTGGAAACATCAAGGTCGGGTCACTTCCTGTACCACGATTTCTCCCTCCTATACATTATAAACCCAAGTGTGGGCTTCCCTTTTATTAGCTACCCTTGTACCCCAACATGTGGCCCAGGGTTGTTTCTTCTCATCCCCTACTTCATTCACTTATTTTTCACATTCCTCCACCTTTTGAAGGATGTACCTTGAACATATTATCCCCTTTAGAAGTAGAAACCACCTAATAGGATACTTGGTTAACCCCATTTGGAGTTAGGAGACATTGGCACATCCCGAAGCCCATTATAGAAGGGCAGGCCATTAATAAGTCCCCACCTATGGTCCATGGTTGGTAAGATCATTTACTCAATTTCTCTAATGACTTGTTGTACTGGACGGTTAGGATACACATTCGATCCTATGTAAGATTGCAAATGGTTTCCATCTTGGGTTTGGTATCCCTATACAGGGTCCTAATCCTCTAGAGGGATACATCGGCACATGTAGGGTGTTTTTTGATAGCCATGGGCCTCTGCAGCAGTAGAAATCACTCCATGGATCCCCGAGGATTGCCAGAGGTGCTCGAGATACTCCCATTGGAGAAGGAAGATGCACCTGGTTCACCTTTGCCTAGTTGGACCCACAGATGTACCATGCACTTTGTAGTTGACCCAAGACTTGTAGGATGATGTGGAATCCCATATGCCATCATCATATTCCTTTCATATGATCTATAGGCATCTTTGACTCATTTGGAGACCCATGAGTTATTATTGTGCCCCCACAACCATTGGGAAAACCACAGGTTTATTGTTTGGAGAACAAGGGGCCAACCCCTTGTCCATCAGTTTTGAAGGTCATACTCTGAATTATGGCACCAATGGACCTCATCAGGCCTCTTAGAGGGCCATACGACATGTATTATCCATCATTTGACCTCTTAAGAGGCATATTCTTTCATTTGTGAACTAATTTGGTGGGATTATCGCCAAAAGTTAGATTATTAGAACATTATTTTATTTATGGCGCTGATGTAGGAAAAGGCGGCTAATTAGAACTCCTCATTAGTGTATAAATACAAGTGAGATGATTTCATTTTCTTATCATCACTTTGGATTGGATCTCTTCTCTCTCTTGACAATTTCACACTTTTTCTTTGAGCATGAGTTGGAGCTTTATGGATGAATGTTGATATGTGGATTTGGTTTATCTTTTCTTGGAGCTTCTCTTTTGTCAAAATGTTGATGATTGGATATACTATGTTACATGTAAGTACATGATTTTAATTATATTCTTGTTTTACTTTGTCATACACATTGAACTGAGATTTTTCGTTATTTTTAGGGCTAATTGTTGCATGCATTTACTGCTTAATTTGTGGAATTTTGTCTCTATATAGCATCTCTTAACATATGGGCCATGTAATTAGAATGAAAACTCATAGAGGTAATTCTATCAACGAATTTATCTTGATAATCCATCACCTTTTTCCCATCGAATTATAAAAGCTTTGAGTTTGCTTCTCTTTGACCTAAAAGGCTAACGAAGTAATATTGAGGCCTCCTTGACTGGGAATCAAAGGTCCCCACTCATATTCATCATAGACTCCATTCCCACAAGACTAAGGCACTGATCTACCAAGAGGTGGTCACCTAAAATCATACCCTTTTCACCTTTTTCTAGGTTTGACCAAGTTGGATCACCTAGGGCATCATTTTCCTGACAAACTATCCCTCCAAAAAGTTTGATCCCGAAGCCTCCCCTGCGTTGGTGTCTCCTTAAGGCCTCCTCTGAATTTGAATCCATTTCGAGGATGAAACTATGAGAAAATCCAAGCCCTAGTTTCAAGATCAAAATTTTCCCTAGTATCCCCAAGGCTAGTGCCTCATAGGATCACCTTTGGGTGAAAATTATTTATTTGATCCTTTCCCCCACCTTGTCTAGGGTAGGAACATCATTGGTTTCCATATTCATCCCCCTACCCTAGACTGGTTCTGCGTGGTCCCGTGTGGTCTCACTGCTTTGAAAAGACAATTCTTCAAGAATCATCTGGGATACCAATTTCAATAAGGATTTTAGGGATTGGGAAACCCTTTCATGAATCATATCCCTTAAACCCAACCCTCAAATATTCTCATTCCTCTCCTAGAAGTCATTGTACCTTGATTAGAAATAAATCAAGCTCTATCCATCAAACACTTCTAGAAATGAATCATTTGGGTCACTCCATATCCTCTTATAGATTTATCCTTCATTAGTGACTCCATAATATTCTAGGTCTCCTCCCATCAGTGAAAATCTATAAATAGAAGGGAGCCTTAGCTGAGGTGACAGTGGGATAAGTCTCCATTTCTTGCCCTATGGTCTAACAGTCTCCCTTTAGGGATCCCCTCTAGGTCCCTTACTACTTTGAGCAGTAACATTTTGGTGTTGTTGTCGGGGACATGAAACGTGTGTTTTTCCCCATACGACACATTGACATATCATTATTAGCGACTCCATTGGAAGAATGAAGCCCTATTCCTTCATTGAACTTTAAGGTCAGTTGTTGTAGGGTGAAGCAAGCATTTTTCTAGGCATATTTAGTTTCACCCTGGCGAGTCCTACATATTTTTCATACATACCTCAAATAGGTTGTCTTCTTTGATAAATTTCCCACTTTGGACATCGATAGTTGTTTTGAATGCAATAGGGAAATGAATATGTTAATTCTCTTAACTTGATAATTGTTTATGTTACCCTTTACTTATTAGATTTGTTCTTTATTATTCCAATGTGCAATACGTCAAAAACTACCAAAAAAATAAGAACAGTGGCACAGTATATAGGCTGCAAGCAAGGGCCAAAACCCCTCCTCTTGAGGGGAAAACATGTAAATCTCTTCTTATCTTTCAAATCTTTCAATTAACAAATACCATGACCTATACTCAAGACAAATACCCTCCAAGATCAATTTTACCACGACCTTCTACTGCAGTATCTTCATCCTCCCAATAGATCCGCAATTTTGTTCCCCAGTAACTACTACAATTGTTGTTGCTTGTATAGGAGACTTCAATCTCCCTCTAATAGCCTTCCTATTGAATTTTCTTTCCTTGACTTGAGTCTTAGGGATAGTAATATTCCCAAAGAGACCTTCGCTTGTCTTCCCTTCTCTTCTGCTTACAAAAATCGAACCACAAAAGATCCAGCGCAGAAACCCTAACTTTGATCCTCCCAGAAGAATAGATAAGACCCAAACACTTCGACTTCTTCAATTTCCTCTTCTTCACACTTCCTTCTTTGACTTATCCTTCTTCTACTTCCTTGCATAAGAGATGAGAGATAGAGAGTTACCCAAATGGAGGATGAGTTCCTCTTATATATAGGCTTCTTCAAGGGTGGACGTCGCTCTTCATGTAGGCCGACTTGACAGCTCCTTAGGTTGACTTGATCTTGGAGGTATTTTGACACTTTCAAGACAAAATAATTTTTTCTTTGCAATTTATAACGTGCCCATAGGGTCTTCCATATATGATAATGACTCTTATAACTACGAAAATTCCTAGAAGCACTCAATGGGTGCTTGACTTATAAAATAAAAGAACTTGAGCATGAAACCCATGCTCCAATAATAATAATAATTTCTTTTTCATTTTATATTTACAATAATACATTTCATACTTATGAATACCGAACCTAATTACACATTTTTCAACACTCCCTCTTAACTAGGGAGGTATTCATAAGAGGTACATGGTCATTCTCAATCTGAAGATATCTCAAGAGAAGAGTCAAATTGGTAACCCATTTGTCTAGCATCATATTAACCAACATTGTCACATAGAAAGGCCTTGACTAACATCTCTATCTCTCCACAAGATCATAGCACAATTTTGGCGAGACCAATGATGTATAGACACCATCATCATTGTCTCCCAAGGTACATACTCCACACAAGTGTTCACAGAGTATGATCTCCCACTGGACTATTCTTATCTCGGGTAGCTAATCGTCAAAGAATATCGGTCCACGACTACTCTTGTCTTGAATTCCCTACCACATTCTCAAAGAGTATTGAATGCTAGATGGTTACCCAATCCTCCATTATTTCTTCCCATGTGAATACAAGAATGTAGTGTCTATCTCTCCCTCTCAATTAAGGAGGACAAGTCCACAAAACCAAGCTTGTCCCTTAAGTATACAAGCTTCTTGTTCGGAAGTGATTTTTTCAATATGTCAGCTACCTATTCATCAATGGAGATATAACATAGCTGCAACACACCATTTTGTAATAGCTCTCGAATATAGTGATACTTGTTTTCTTTCCATGAAACACTGGATCCTCAGACTAACAGATGCAACTAGTGTTAGCACAAAGTATCATTGTAGGGTTCATCAATTTTTTAAACAGGTCGAATAGCAACTTCCTTAACCATATTTCTTCTCTGCTTAATTCACATGTTGCAACATATTCAGCCTCAGCACTACTCAAAGCAACAGTGCCTTTCTTTCTGCTCATCCATGAGACCATGGAGGATCCTAAATTGAAACATCCTCCCATAGTGCTTCTACCATCTTGTTCATTGCCTCCCTAGTCGAAATATGTATATCCAATCAATTGGACATCATTTCTTCTATCATATTTCAGACAGTAATTTATGGTTCCTCATAGATATCGAAGAATATGCTTTGCTGCTATCCAATGATCATGCTTTGGCTCCACTTGGAATTGATTGAGTACATTTATTGCAAAACATATGTTTGGTCGAGTATTCACCAAGTACATAAATGAGCCAATGAGTTGTCTATACCTGGAGGGATCCATGGGAATGATTATAAATTCCCTAGTTTCTTCATGTTTGTGACCATCGGAGTGGTCATAGGTTTACACTCCATCATGTCAAACTTATTTAGAATCTCTATCACATAATTTCCTTGACCCAAATAGATTTCATTTGGTCCTTTCCAGTCTTCTAGTCCCAATTAGTAATGTGTCATCCCAAGATCCTTCATGTCAAATTATGTTGCCAGGTGCTTCTTATATTCTTCAATTTGACCTTCTACACCTGTCAGCAGGAGATCATCTACATATAGAAGAGTAATTGCAGGTTCTTTGTTTACAACCTTAATATAAAGTTTTGAGTCAGAATAAATTTTTTTGAAGCCTATTCTCTGTAGGTATGCATCCATCCTGGCATACCATGCCCTTCATGCTTGCTTGAGGCCATATAATGATTTCTTAAATCGTAAAACATATGCCTTCTTATCTTTGAATTCAAATCCCAAGGGTTGTTCTATATAGGCTTCTTCATCTATAGTGTCATTCATAAATGGAGTCTTGACATCCATTTGGTGGATGTTCCATCCCATCAACGCTGCCAGAGACTAATGATCAAATCATTATATATCTTGTTGTTGGATAAAATGTTTCTTCATAGTTAATCGCTTCAAGTTGAGAGAACCCTCTAGCCACAAATCTTCCTTTATACTTATCTATACTTCCATCAGTTGCATGCTTGATCTTATAGACCCACTTGGAAGTAACCACAGATTTGTCTTCGAGCCTAGGTACAATCTCCTAGAATCCATTCTTCATTATAGAGTGATACTCTTCATTCATGGCATCCATTCATTGTCGATGTTCTACAACCTCTTCAAACATGGATGGTTCTGCTTCTATTAATTTTTTCATGTATGTAGCATACCCAGAATATTTCTTGGGTCTCTTACTTTCTCTAAATGATCCTTGCACTGCCCCATGACCTTATGCATCAAGTAGTGTGGATTTCAACCAATTAGGTTATTTTCTTTTTTCTAGAATGACCATGCGTTGAACAGGTTCACTTGGCCCTTCTTCTTCATGGTGTGATCGTTCTCCTTCCTTGTCAAATTCCTCCTCAAATATTGGAAGTTCTTCATCATCGGAATATATTGAAATTTATTTTGACTTCTTGAATGCTATACTTTCATCAAATATGACATGATGCCTAAATTCAATGTGATGTCCATCTTTCATATAGGCTCTATAGGCTTTTTATGGGTTACTATACCCACCAAATATTCCCTTCATACCGGAAGGATCCAACTTCTTTCTTTTGTCCTTTAGTATACGAATATACACAGGACACCCAAATATTCAAAGATGATCTACAAATGGCTTCTTCCCAGTGAACACTTCTTCCAGAGTCTTTTTATCTAGAGATCTGTGAGGACATCAATTTTGAATTTAGATTGTTGTCTGTGTTTCCTCTCCCCATAGAAACTTAGGTATATTTTGATCGTGTAACATTGCTTTTACACTTTCTTCAATGGATTTGTTCTTTATTTTTGTGACTCCATTTTGTTCAAGATTGTATGGGACTATCAACTCCCTCTTAATCCCAGACTCCTTACAAAATGTTATAATCTCTTTGGATGTATATTCTCCTCCATTATCAGATCTTAGTATCTTGATTCTTCTTTCTGTAAGGTTCTCCACTTCAGCCTTGAATTCTTGAAATTTTGTAAATACTTCATCCTTGGTTTTCATTAAGTAAACTCAGGTCTTTATTGAATGATCATCTATGAATGTGACATAGTATAGATGGCCTCCAAGAGATTTTGGAGTTATAGGACCACACACATCAGAGTGAATGAGATCTAATATTTCTTTCAACCGTGAAGCACTGCTTCCAAATGGTCTCTTGGTATTCTTTCCCAATGCACATCCCTTGCAGACACCTTCATGATCCTCCTTCATTATTCCATCTACAATGGAATTTAAATTTTAAATTATTTTGAAATGTAGATAACCAACCCTTCACTGCCAAAGTTCACATGGACTAATCCCAATGTGAACTAGGGCTTGGTTTACTGGAGATATTAATATGTAAATCCTTCCTTCTCAGATACCAATAAATTTTTCTTGATATATGCTCGAGCCTTTTCCCCAATAAACTACTTTTCCATCAATGAAGGCTACTCTATCTCCTTTTTGTGCAAACCTGGAACAAATAGAATGTCATTGAGGTGGATGTTGCTTCCATATTTGAGTCTTATGGAATTTGATCCAATTCCTTTCACCAGATAGATTTTGTTGTCTCCAATTTCCACAGAGTAAGCAGATTTTCCTTTTGATAAGGTCTTCAATCGGTGGGAGTGGCCAGTCATGTGCCTTGATACACCACTATCAATTACATAAATGTCTCGTCTTGGAATGTACCAGAGAGAGTCAAGAAGGGACCTTCATCCCTTTCTTTGAATGATACCTTCTTTGAAGAGAATAAGAAACTCCATTCTTCCTTGATAGCTTTCTTGAGATGGCTCGCAATTTCCTTGATGACCTTCTTTATTATAGAGCAGATCTTCATGATGCCCTTAGAGAACCAAAGCTCTGAAACCATGTTTAGAATTCAATAGGGAAACAAATATTTTAATTCTCTTAACTTGATAGTTGTTTGTGTTACCTTTTACTTATTAGCTTTGTTCGTTTTTATTCCAATGTAAAATACATCAAAAAGCTACCAAAACAATAAGGACGATGACACAGTATATAGTCTGCAAGTCAGGGCCAAAACCCCTCCTCTTGAGGGGAAAACCCATAAGTATCTTCTTATCTTTAAGATCTTTCAATTGACGAATACCATGACCGAGACTCAAACAAATACCCTCCAAGATCAATTTTACCATGACCTTTTGTTGTAATATCTTAGACCTCCCAGTAGATCCGAAATTTTGTTCCCCAACAACTGTTGCAACTGTTGTTGCTTCTCTAGGAAACTTTGAACTCCCTCTAATAGCCTTCCTCTTGACTTTGCTTGCCCTAACTTGAGTCCTAGGGCTAGTAGTATGCCTTAAGAGACCTTTGATTGTCTTCCCTTCTCTTTTGCTTCCAAAAATCAAACCCTAGAAGATCCAACGTAGAAACCCTAACTTCGATCCTCCTAGAAGAATAGATAAGACCCAAACACTTTGAATAAGAGATGAGAGAGAGTGAGTCATCCAAATGGAGGACGATTTCCTCTTATATATAAGCTTCTTCAAGGGTGGACGTGGCTCTTCATGTAGGCCGACTTGACAGCTCCTTAGGCCGACTTAATCTTGGAGGTATTTTGACATTTTCAGGACAAAATAATTTTTTCTTTACAATTTACAATGTGCCCATAGGGTCTTCCATATATGATAATGACTCTTATACCTAGGACAAATACTATAAGCACTCAATGCGTGCTTGACCTATAAAATAAAAGAACTTGAGCATGAAACCCATTCTCCAATAATAATAATAATTTCTTTTTCATTTTATATTTACAATAATACATTTCATACCTATGAAGACCAAACCTAGTTACACATTTTTCAACACCAGCATCCATGGGCATCCTAATCATGTCGCAGGAAGGATGGTATGTGGGGTTCCCATGATTGATGGTGATCCACTCTTTGCAATTGACCACATGGAAATATTTAAGGCACATGCTTCAAGAGAGAAAATTTTCTGCCAAGATGTCATTATGTTATTGTTCATGGGATCTCTCAATGGTCATAACTCATGGTTTCATGATCATGAACCTAGGAGCATCTCATCTTTTGAAGATTTCATTGATGGATTTCTTAAACATTTTCAAGTACACCTTGCATTAAGCACCCAAGAAGAAGCATTCATCGAGCATCATCAAGACATTAAAAATATAGGTAATGATAAAGAAGACGAGTCCTCCTTGGGTCTGTATGATGAAAATGATGTGTTGAGAAGGATGAATTTATGGAAATTGAATTCAGACCAACCTTACCTTGCTCAAGGATATTACTCCTAATGAATCCTCTTTTGAAAACCTTGAGAAAGATGATCCCATTAGACCCTTTGACGATAACATTAAAGATTATTTCCACATTGAAAAGGAGAAATGGGAAATTTTTGGTCCTCAATTTTATTGTGCTCCCATCTATGACACCGACAAGGAGGATGAGGATAAGATTGGTCTTCTCTTCCCCTCAAGCACTATTTATGATGACATACCCATTGATACCCTTGGGAAAGAGAATATTCATTTTCATTTGCATAAAGAGGGGCAATTGGAAGTTATCAATTTTCCCTCTAGGACGACCCAATCTTTGATACTAAGGAAATTGATAACTCTCCCACTTCTCCTGAGTATGATTTTATGTTCAAATCACTTCAGTATTTAGATTATGATTTTGGGAAAGCACAACACATTGAATACAACACTTCTTTCTCCCTTTTTCCTATTGGTCATCATCTTGAGTCTTCATCAAGTGATTCCCTGACCCCTGGTCATATGATCTCAATTAATTGTGAGACCTTCCCCCCTCCCGAGTACAGTGTCAAGGAAAAGCCCTTAATTGATTATACTTTTCCTCATTGGACACACCCTCAGGGTTTTGACCACTCCATAGTCTCCCCTCTCCAGTGTAATCATCATGTGCAACCTACTTGTTTTTCTCCATCTCGTCATCCTCCCTTTCCTACTAATCATAACCCAGTGAAGGCCATAAGCCATAACATAAATAATAAGGACAATGGTGGAAGAGATATGCCAAAGGTTGACATCCATCAAAATTTTATGAGCTTGGCTGTTGACATCTCGATATTTTGGTTGCAAGAGAAGATCTTAAGGACTACATTACATCCTTTTCTTATCTCTTCTCACATAATCATCCATGTGTGGGCATCATATTTTCCCACCTCCCGTCCACAGCATGCTCCATGCATTTGGGTTTGCATTTGCTTTGAGATTTGTTGCATAAGTAATCATATAGGAAGGCATATTTATATTGAGTTGAAAATATGTCGGTTACACTGGTTTTATGATTACACTTAATAACATCTTCGTCATACGCATGTTAGGGTGGGATGCATTGCATGCTCATTTTCACATTAGAAATAATGTCATATGATATTTCTCATGGTAGATAGATGCATATTTGCATACTTTATTTTATGTTGATTTTATGGCGTAACATATAGCATGTGCAATCATGAGACATTGTGAAATCATGTTGCCCCTTTTTTTTCCATCTATTATATGTGTAGGTGACAGGTCTTTGGTAACCAAGGGATTGTTGGAGTTCTCGTGACCTCTCGTTCTAGTAGCTTCGCCCTCTTCTTCGAGAGATCACATCCTATTGGGAGCCAGATGTTACCCACCATTTTGTGGGTGATACCCCTAGGAGAATTTTTTTCTCCAAGATGGTCCTCAGCCGACAGTCAGTAGCACCTTACAGCCACCAACTAGCTCATTATGCCATTTCTCCACCACCTGAGCCAACTATGTGGCCACTCACCCATCTTCCATGATCATATGTTTGAAGGTAGACCTCCCAAACCTAAAGGTATGCCTTGTCATTCGGGAATTGAGTATTGTAGTTTTCTTATCATGGACATTTATGGGCATGGATTAATGGGGGGATTCGATAGAAATAATGGGTTAGGTCTATGCTCTTGTCCCCTAGACCCATTTTTGGATATTAACCTTGGATTATAGTCCCATGGGATCTCTTTTACTGACCATTTGGTTTTAGGGATGGTATTTCACTAGAAACCCTAATTTTAATTGTTTTGTCTCACTCCCTTATCTACATATATTACCCCCTTTCCACTCTTTATTACCCTGTTCATCATTTCTCCCACATGGGTCCACATTCCTCCATTGGGTCCATAAAGGGTTAGCTCACCCCTTCGCCTTTCCCACACCTTGGGTCAGGGCCAGAATGATGCCTCAAAGGTTGATGCCGCTAAAAAGAAAGACAAAAGCATATTTGGCCACATTCAATAAGAAAATGTACCAAAAAATGTAAAAGACAGTCGAGACAAAAAAATTTAGCACGTGTGCAAAATCCAATACATGAGCTCTACCCCATCATCATGGCCATCATCCTAGTTCCTACAGTTTCTATGAGCCTCCTACATCATATAGGAACCCATGACTGCCCAAACCCTAGGGGGTAATGAACTACCCTACCTCAAAATGGGGTATTCACTATTGTATCTTATGCATCATGCTCCTACCCCTTGAGCCCTGAGCAGTTAATCAAAGAAAATCATAAAAAGGAAAAAGGCATATAATGAAGGGTGGAAAAATAAAGGATGGGGCACCTCATGTACCACGATTACTCCCTCTTATACATTATAAACCCAAGTGTGGGCTTCCCTTTTATTAGCTACCCTTGTACCCCAGCATGTGGCCGAGGGTTTCCCCTTCCCATCGCCTACTTCATTCACCTACCTATCACATGCCACTACCTTTTGAAGGATGTACCTTGAACATATTATCCCCATTAGAAGTAGAAACCACCTAAGAGGATACTTGGTTAACCCCATTTGGAATTAGGAGACATTGGCAAATCTGGAAGCTCATTATAGAAGGGCAGGCCATTAAGAAGTCCCCACCTATGGTCCATGGTTGGTAAGCTCATTTACTCGATTTCTCTAATGACTTGTTGTATTGGAAGGCTAGGAGATGCATTGGATCTTATGTGGGATTGTAGATGGTCTCCATCTTAGGTTTGGTCTCCTTATACAGGGTCCTAATCCTCCATATGGATATATTGGCACATTTAGTGTGTGCGTTGAGATCCATGGGCATCCACAGTAGTAGAAAGCACTCCATCGATCCCCGAGGATTGTTATATATGCTCGAGATACTCTCATTGGACGAAGAAGATGCACCTAGTTCACCATTGCCCAGTTGATCCCACAAATGTACCATGCACTTGGCAGTTGACCTAAGACTTGTAGGATGATGTGATATCCCCTACACCATCATCTGATCCCTTGCAGATGATCTACAGAAAGCTTTGACTCGTTTGGAGACCCATGAGGTTATTATTGTGCCTCCACACCCATTGGGAGCACCACACTTTTATTGTTTGGAGAACAAGGGGCCAACCCCTTATCTGTCATTTTTGAAGGTCCTACTCTTAATTATAGCACTCACAGACCTCTTAGAGGGCCCTACGACATGTATCATTCATCATTAGACCTCTTAAGAGGCATATTCTTTCATTTGTGAGTTAGTTTGGTGGGCTTGTCACCAAAAGTTAGATTATTAGAACATTATTTTATTTTGGGGCTTATGTAGGCCAAGGAGGCTAATTCGAACTCCTCATTAGTGTATAAATACAAGTGAGATGAGTTCATTTTCTCATCATCACTTTGGATTGGATCTCTTTTATCGCTTGAGAATTTCACATTTTTTCTTAGAGCATGAATTTGAGCTTTATGGATGAATTTTGTTGTATGGATTTCGTTTATCTTGTCTTGGATTTGGTTTATCTCTATTGTCAAATTGTTGATGGTTGGATATAATCTAGTACATGTAAGTACATGCTTTTAATACTATTCTTGTTTTACTTTGTCATATACATTGGACTGAGATTTTCATTATTTTTAGGGATAATTATTGCATGCATTTACTGCTTAAATTGTGGAATTTTATCTATATATAGCATCTCTCAATGTATGGGCCATGTAATGTAAGTGAAATATCTTATGAGTAATTCTATCAACAAATTTATCCTGATAAGCCATCACCTTTTTCACATCGAATTATAAAAGTTTCGAGATTGCTTCTCTTTGACCTAAAAGGCTAGCAAAGTAATATTGAGGCCTCCTTGACTAGGAATCAAAGGTCCCCACTCATTTTCATCATAGACTCCATTCTCCCAAGACTAAGGCACTAATATACCAAGAGTTGGTCACCTAAAATCATACCCTTTTCACGTTTCTCTAGTTCTAGCCAAGTTGGGTCACCTAGGGCATCATTTTCCCAACAAACTATCCCTCCAAAAAGTTTGATCTCGAAGCCTCCACTGCATTGGTATCTCCTCAAGGCCTCCTCCAAATTTGAATCCATTCGACAGTGGATTTGTGAGAAAATTCAAGCCTAGCTTTGAGATCAAACTTTTCCCTAGTATCCCCAAGGCTAGTGCCTCATAGGATCAATTCAATACCTTTGAGTGAAAATTATTTATTTGATCCTTTCCCCCACCTTGTCCAAGGTAGGAGCATCATTGGTTTCCATATTCATCCCCTACCCTAGATTGGTTCCACTTGGTCCTATGTGGTCCCATTCCTTTGAAAAGACAATTCTTCAAGAACCATCCGGGATACCAATTTCAATAAGGATTTTAGGGATTGGAAAACTCTTTCATGAATCATATTCCCTAAACCTAACCCTCAAATATTCTCATTCCTCTCCTAGAAGTCATTGTACCTTTCTTAGAAAGAAAGCAAGCTCTATCCTTTAAATTCTTATGGAAAGGAATCATTTGGGTCATTCCATATCCTCTTATTGATTTATCCTTCATTTGTGACTCCATAATATAACGGGTCTCCTCCCATTGGTGAAAATCCATAAATAGAAGGGAGCCTTAGCTGAGGTGACAATGGGCTAAGTATCTATTTGTTTCCCTTTGGTCTAGTAGTTGCCCTTTAGGGATCCCCTCTAGGTCCCTTGCTAGTTTGAACGGTAACAGTTCCAATAGAGTTCTTCAACATGGTCTTGAGTGCTTATGGTAGCATCACCCTTCAACTTGGGGAGCCAGTTATTATACTTCTCAGGTAAACATTAGGGGCATTTTGAGGTCTAAAATGGACCTCCTAAGGAAATTATAAAATAATAGTGGAAATAATAAAATAACATTAGATTACATCATCAAATTTTAGAGGGAAAAAAGAAAAAACTATTTTTTCAACTCATATTTTCAACTTATCTCCCTATGGGTTTACTTAAATTTCGAGCGACAACACTCATTGGATGCAGAATTTGATTCCTCATCCAAGGAGTACCCATGTTGCATACTTTATATGGACCCTACGACACGAAAAATGAGAAATACATGAAAAATGTGATTGCAATCACGCTTTTTCATGTATTTATCATTTTTCGTGTAGTAGGGTCCATCAAAAGTATGTAACATGGGTACTCTTTGGATGAGGAATTAAATTTTGCATCGAACGATTACTCCCATTCAAAATTAAAGTAAAACCTTAGGGAGATAAGTGGAAATATGAGTTGAAAAAGAGGTTTTATTGTTTTATTATTTTTTAATCTTTTTACTTTTTTACTTCAAAAATGGTGAATCACCCCCCATGATTGACATCATCATCTTGAATCCTATTGGTTCTTATAAAGTTTATTTTGGTTGTACATTTTTCTTAAGAGGCCCATTTTAGACCTCAAAATTCCCCTAATGGTCTTAGGGTCATCATTCAAGTTTAGAGGGGCAAAGGCATTAACCAAACGCCCTTCACTTGTAGTCATTTTAGGTTGGTCTTAGTTTAGGTCAGTACTAGAATTTGTTTCCATTTTGGGGGTAGGATCTTTAACCTTTTCAAACTCAGGGAGAAGGGAAATTTTAATAGGTGATGGAGTTCATTCTCCCCTTCTTGCAGAGGCCCTAGTTAAAGGAGGAATGTTGTCACCTTCAAGAAAAGTATGGGATTGGACAATGAATGGAGTCTCCAGAGGAATAGTTGAAATTTCGTCTATGAATCAATTTCTCAATGATTCACTAGGGAGGTAGACCTGCTTCTTCCCCAACAACAGCATCAAAATATTACTGCTCAAACTAGCAGGGTTCCTAGGAGGGGATCCTATAGAGAAACTACTATGTAAAGGGGAAACAATGGAGTGATAACCCACTGTCACCTCGATTAAAGCTCCCTGCTCTTTATGGACTTTCACCAATGGGATGAGTCCCGGTATGAGAGGAATCATAAGACTGGATGGATCATTGATAAGGTATGAGGTGATTCCTAAAGCCTATTTACAAGAGAGGCCGAAATAGATGGTTTGCTTGCTTTGAAAGCAAGGTGATTGGCTCTCTAGGAAGGGATAAGAGGATTCTTGAGTCTAGGTTTGGAGGATATGCCATAACAAGGAGCTTCCTAGACCTAAGGATCCTTATGGATAAAATGTTTCTATGTAATCCTTGTGGTATTGGAGTTACAAAATTGCGGGACCACATAGGGCTAAGGGGACCCGAAACTAGGTCAAGGATATGGATTTGATCAACAAATGAGGGGCTTGACCTAATTAGGGTAGGGAATAGAATCAAAGGATTAATTTTCTTTTGAAATTTGAATGCAATGATCCTAATGAGGACACTAACCCAAGTCAATATCGGGAAAGAATTGGTGTTGTGGCTAGTGCTTGCTATATCTCAGCATTCCATTGTCAAATTTACTTCAAACTTGGAGGACCTCTCGACAAAACCCCAACAGAATAGTGGACCAAAAGTTGAGGTGATTGGGTGGCTAGAATGGAATTCGATTGATGCCCTAGGAGACCTATTATGGATATGCCTAAAAAGAGAAGGAGAAGGCAAGAAAAATAATCTTTAAAAGTGATCACCGGTGGTTGGACCAATGCCTTTCCTTTGAGAGAGATGCAGTCAAGGTGAATTCATGATTTGGAGAGACTATACCTAATTAAGGAGACCTCTAGACAACTCAACATGGAAATTAGGGCATGAGAGCAGCATCTAGAAGATCTTACACTTCAATGCATGAGAAATGATGACTTATCAAAGTGAATTCAATAAAATTTAACCTCTAGGAATATTAATTCGTTATACATGACACAGGTAATATATGCAGCACTGTATTATATCAAAAATTCCACAATTTCACATAAATTAGAGGAAATTTCAGACCTAGATAGCGAAAATCCCAACAACATTCATGTCACAATATAAAAGTAAATAATAGACATGAAAAGAGCACTTACATGTACAACGAGTATATTAAATCATCAAATCATGACAAGAATGAAACTCCAATATCAAAGAGATAGTATCCAAACATCAAAATTCATCCATGCAACCAAACTCGTCCTTCAAAAGGGAATGCAAAATTCACCAAGAGCTACTAAACCCAAACAAGTGATGATGAGATAAATGAATCACCTCTCATCAATTTATATGATCTCTAAGGAGCTCAATTTTCCTATTTAGACCTAATTGAGCCCCAAATAATAAAATATTGTGCAATAATAACATCCCTTGGTGACAAGCCCACCAAGATAGCTTAATAACATAAAAATAGCCTCTCAAGAAGGCAAAATAATCATTACAATGAGAAGTTGGGCCATTGAGAAGGCCTAATGATGTCCAAAGTGTGCCATGGTGAGAGAATGGACTCCAAACATAGTGTACAAGGGGTTGGCCCCTTGTTTTCCAAGTAAATCACTATAGTGTTCCCAAGTGGGTGTGGGGGCACAAGAACAGCCTCATGGATCTCCAAATGAATCGATCATGTTTGTAAACCATCTGTCAGGGCTAGGATAATGACATAATCCCTCCCATTATCTCATGTAATGAGACACATCCTCATCTAAAACCTGGAACATCTACTAAGTGTATGGTACAAGTGTGGAGTCAAGTGGGCATGGTGAACCAAGTGCATCATCCTCATCCAAAAAGGTGGAACAAGAGTAGTCACTGAGTAGAGTTGGGGATCCATGGAATACTCTCTACTATGGTGGAGGCTCCTAGCTCTCAATTCTCACCCTACAAGTGCTAATGTGGCCCTCTGGAGGGCTTGGACCCCGTATAGGGAGACCAAACCCTAAATGGAGACCCACCTGCAATCTTGCATAAGATCCAATGTGTCTCATTGCCCTCCAATACAACAAATTATTAGAATAATCAAGTAAAAGAGCATACAAATCATGGAACTAATGGGTCACTTCATGGTGGCATTCCCTGCCATAATGGACTTTGGCATGTACAGGTGTTTCCAAGCTCAATAAGGGGGTTAACCAAGGACACTATTAGGTGGTTTCGGCCTTTAAAGGGGGTGACATGTCCATGGTACATCCATCAATGGGTAGGTGGCATGTGATATATTGATGAGACTGAGTGGGGATCAGGGGAAGGCTCCAAGCCACATGTCATGGTATAAGGGTGGCTATGATGAGGGAAGCCCACACTTGGGTATATGAGTGTAGGAGGGAGAAAATCGTGATACATGAATTACCTTGGCCTTTGTTTTTCCACCCTTCTTCATGTCTTTTTCCTTTGATTTATTTTTTTCATAACTGCTCAGGGCTTCAAGGGATGAGAGCATGATGTGTAGAATATAGCGGTAAATACCCCCTTTTAAGATGGGGCAGCTCATCACACACAAGGGGTTGGAACAATCATGGGCTCCTTAATGTGGAGGGGGCTCATCTAAGGCCCATAAGAACCAGGGTGATGGCCATGAATTAGGGGTAGAGCACATGTTTAGCTTTTTCCCACGTGCTAAATTTGCATGTCTCGACCATATTTTACATTTTGTGGTACATTTGTTGTTGAGAGTGGCCAACTTATGTTTTTCTCTTTTCTTTTTACTTGCATCAACCTCTAAGGCATCGATCCAAGCCTGACCGAAGGTGTGGACAAGGGGAGGGGGAGGCTAACCCTATGTGGACCCAGTGGACACATGGGGACCTAGATGGGAAAAATGATTAATGGGGTTGGAATGAGTAGAAGAGAGTGATGTATATAGTGTCGGGTAGTGGAACCATGTAACCAAAATCAAGATTTCCCATGTAGTGCTAACCCTAAATCCAATGGTTAATAACGGAGATCCCACGGGACTAGGATACAAGGGTAACCATTATTATGAATAAAATATATATATATAAATAATATAAATATAAATAATGATGATAATTGTAATAATGATTAGTTAATTAGTAATTAGTATTGTAGAGGTATGTCTAAATGGGACATGAACTTCTATGAAGAGACGTCTGCCTATGGTATATAAGCAGGCCCTCACTCTCATTTGTAACATCATTCTTATTCATACATTTTAATATATATTCTTGTACCTTCAATGGAGATCTTCATATTCCAAGTCTGCTGGTGTATTTAACCTGTTATAACAAACCTTTTTTGTTACATTGGTATCAAAGTTGTTTGATTATCTGACCACTCAACCGTTGCACAAAGCCAGTGTGATTTGGTTATTGGCCTTAAAATTCGTCAACTTTGTTGTCATTAAAGTGTTTCAATACAAGAGTTTAGAGTTTCTACATTTCACCAATTTCATCATTCATTCAGAATTTTGCCCATTAAAATATACATATGTGTGTGTGGAAATAGATTATTAAAAAAAAAAAAGTGTCAAAATTATATATATAAAAGAATTTAGAAAATAAAAAATTAGATAAAAAGAAAAGAGAAATATATATAAAACATAAATAAAATAAAATATAAAAATAAAAATAAAAAAAATTCAAAAAAATTATATAAACTTGTTAGGTCATAAATAATTAAATCAGGTTCCACACTGCACCAATTTTCCTGCATCCCATTTGTCGCGTCGATCCACCTTCCCTACCAGCGTTGTGCTTATTCTTCAAGCAACTACATTCCTTGATTTTCCCCTCAGTCCATAATCATACTTAAACCAAGAGAGAAGAGAGAAGTTAGAAAACAACAATAATATTTTATGACTTGAACCAGTGTTAGCGAAAGGTCACCTTCGTGGAAGCCAAACCACGACCCTTAGAACCTTATCCATAAATGAATATGCATTTATACATGAATTATAAATAATCAGATTCATTGGTACAATCCTTATCCATAAATGAATATGCATTTATACCTGAATTATAAATAATCAGATTCATTGGTACAATCTTTATCCATAAATAAATATGCATTTATACATGAATTATAAATAATCAAATTCATTGTTACAATCCTTATCCATAAATGAATATGCATTTATACATGAATTATAAATAATCAGATTCATTGATACAATCCAATTATTATACCCAATTATCATAGCTAATTTGTAAAGGCACATTCTATGGATTTGTGAAGCGTTGCCAATTTTTAGGGTTTCAACTTAATACGTGACTATTACAAATTTATATGACTATATGTTATAGAATATCATCATCATTATTATTGAGCTTTAAAAGTATTCCCAATTAAAATCCAAGACCCAAGGTTAGATTGTCCAAAGTGAAAGAAACATCACAGATTATTAAGAGGATTCAACTCAAAGTATTATATTTACAGAATTATATTTTAATTAAATTAAAGTTAAATTTTTTTTAATTAAAGTAGCATAGGTAAAAGTAAATACTAAACCTCTTAATAAAGGGTATTTTAAATATATACAAAAGAATGAAAAAGAGATTTGAAAATATATTCATGATTTTACCCAGCTTTATAAGTTCAAATCTATTCAAAAGGTATATATATGAGAAATTGCCAGGGTTATTTAAATAAATAATTTTTTTTTATAAAAACGGTAATATAAAAAGATTTTAGGAAAAAAGTAAATAAATAAATAAAAAATATATTCTGAAACTTTATAAAAGGGAATATATATAAAAAAATAGAGTCTAATTCAAAAATAAAAGAGGGAAAATTTCCTAAAACTTTTAGTATATGTGTCAATGTTATTTAAAATCAAATGATCACTTGCGGGAAATGATGTTATCATCTCTATTGATCTTACTCAAAATAATAATTATGTTAGTACTAAATGTGCTAATCAATTAGTAATTCATGAATTAGATATAATTGAAACGAAGTTTGTTGACACAAGTGACAAACAATACGAATTATCCTAAATATCAAGAAGAATTTTTTTACATTTTCATATAAAAAAAATAACATTACAAGATGTTACAGTGAAGCCAGATTTTGTAACACCATAAGATATGCAAGATATCGCAAAAGTAATTTCTCAATAAAGTGGAAAAGTAATACAAAATATGCAAAGGGAAATTGACAAAATCACCACTAACAAAAATGAAGAAGTTACTCGCCTCAAGGACCACAACGAGAAATTATTGACGCAAATTAAGAAACTTAAAAATGACAAGAAAATATTGAAAAGCAAACTAGAAGAACTCAACATGGAAAACATATCGAAGTCTTTAGAGGTAGTTGACCAAGTTGAAGAAAGAGGAATGAATATTTATCCATTCGATATCATAATTCAAGAAGATGATAACCCAATTGAAGGAAAAACATATTCAGATGTTGTCATTTAGATGATGAAAATTCCAAGTGAAGGTTGTAATTAAATCAACAACATTAGCTTTTGAAGTAAATAAATAAAATTTCAGATGCATGATAAGGGAAAATCAAACCAAAAGAACCCCTTATCTACATCCCAATCACAAGGATAGATACCACAATCAATCTAAGAATCTGTATCACTCAGAACATAAACAACAAACTTATGTTCTAAAGAAAAATGATGTCAGCACAATACAATATGATGATAACAAAGTATCCCAACTATCAAGTAATTGCCAAGTTCAACAGAAGATTAATTTAGGATGGTCTGATCCATTCTTAATTCGACAATTTTATTTATCACTCCAAGGAGCATATCAACTTGTATCGACGAAGATGAGAAGACATTCGAAGCAGAAAAAAGAAATCAAGTATTTTTATCAACAAGCTTTGAGGACAGTTTTTTGAAGAAGAAAACAATGTTATGAATTATATATAAATACTATAAATATAAATAATGATGATAATTATAATAATGATTAGTTAATTAGTAATTAGTATTGAAGAGGTATGTCTAAATGAGGACATGACCTTTCATGAAGAGACACCTACCTAGGGTATATAAGCAGACCCTCACTCTCATTTGTAACAACATTCTAATTCATACATTTTAATATATATTCTTGTATCTTCAATGGAGATCTTCATATTTCAAGTATTCGGGAGTATTCCAATTCTTTTATAGTATACAATATACAATTAATGTCCTATTGTGGATTTTTACATCTTCTAAGTGTTTTGAATATTACTACACTGTGTATACAGACTTGTTCATTACAATTACCAGATCGAGCGAAGGAGACAAAAGTACGTAACTAACCCACTTTTTCCGCCGAATCCCCCCACCAATCCATGCCCCAAAGTGTCCATGAAAAGTAAGGAAAATTACTCAACTATACCAGTGAAAATCCATACCTTCGGGGTAGGGAGGTCCACCTTCAAACATACAATCATAATAGATGGGCGAGGGACCACATGGTTGGCTCAAGTGGCGGAGATAACGGCACATCGAGCAATCTGGTGGTTGATGGCTGGTGGTTGTTGATTGGTGACCATCTAGGAGAAAAAATTCCTCCTATGCATGCTACCCACAGGTGGTGGGTAACAAGAACTTCACTCAAACTCGGGCATTGGACCATAAGATGGAAAACAAATAGTGTCGAGTTTTGTGGCTGAGATCTAAAATCCAATGAACACATAAAAAAAAGATTTACAAAGGAAAGGAAACTTTGGCTAGGTATGGGTCTTGAGACTTAAAAATATTCATGCCATAGGATAAACTTTAAGAATTTAAGGGTTTGGAAATCAAAGGTCCCCATTATTTTATTGATATAGATACATTAATGGGGAATTGTTGTCACACTACAACACGTCCACTAACACAATCTTTTAGGTCATATATGCTTTACATGCTTACATTCTAGAGGTAATGGCTTACATTCTAGAGGTAATGTTTTGACACTTTGCACCATTACAAATCACCAAAAATCTTAGAGTGCAAAATAACAACCTAACTATAATTTCAAGAAACTATCAAAAATTTCACTACATGTAATTGAAGAAACTCGACATCGCACAAGCCTGATTTCAAGCTTGGAATATATATTCATTTTTTTACCTCATGCAGTGTATGTTTTTCATGTATTCTCTAATATGCCTCTAAAATCTTCAAGGAACAATTACTTGGAAGCTCAAATAGAGAACTTCAACTTCAGTGGCCATCGATAAAAAGAGGCCAGTTCCCAATCTCCTTCTAGAGAAACAAATTGCAAATAATGATGATAAGCCTCATGTTAAAACTTTTTAACCCTCTCTTCCAATTACCATATAATATACCATTGAGAAGCCAACTAAAAGGCAGGTTATAGGCGTTGAACATCATTTAACGTCAAACCAACACGATTCTAGCATTTTCTCCAAATATATCTTTGCTTCTTCCATTATTTCCCCTTTTCTTAAAACCCCAATATAATAGCACTGTATGTCACAACATTGGATGTCGGACCCTTTGTCATTTAGCCCTTAAGCGCTGTAGCATCTTCCACACTACCCTGCTTGCAAAATGCACCAATTATGGATGAATATGTGAAAACACAACGCAAAATCCCATTATTGACCACCTCGTCATGCTACTTGAGTGCATCCCTTAAATCAACCATAATCACTCATCCATCAACTTCATGCTTCAAAGTTAATAATCTTGTCTGCTCATGTGAAAATGTCAATTTGAGTGATCGAAATTGATGTTTTACAAAAAGGGTAGTTCCTGCATATTTACTATTGCCAATATACCACCATACATAATGTCAGGCATGATATTACACACATTAGTGTATGTTTCTTTTCCCATGAAGACCTGGTATCATCTTTAAATTCCCCTTGGTTCTTTGATCTCCCTTTTCCTCCAGCAGCAGGTATCTGCACTTCAAGATATTGTGACCTCAATGGAACTAAATGACGACTGCATTCTCCTGGACATAGGTGGTGTTGGTGATGTTGCATGAGGCTTGTTATTGTATCTCTGAGAATCAAAATTTCCTTCAAGGATTCCATCTCCTAATGATAATCTTAGCAGACTTATGATGATCTAGAACCTATGCAATAGCATTTTAAATCTGTGGTCATAGGAAACAGAGGTTGGAATGAATTTAGCAGTTTGGTTATATTTTCAATAGAAACACATATATACACGCATGCAGCAATATCCTAATTAAAGTCTGAAGGAGCTGGAACTTATAATATTGGAAACAATGATTCATCATCTGAGTATCAGTAAAATCCTTTGAATATCCTATGAGAAAATGTACAACAGAAGGGTCCAGCCATTAGTTCTCACCATATACAGCGGTTCGATGACGTTTCTTGGGGTTAAGTTGAGCAGGTGTGTTGGCTACTTTGTTTTATGGTGGCATTTTAGGCAAGCGGTTTGGACTAAGTAGTTCGAATCAGTCCTCAAAGGATTCAACCGTTCTCGCTTGATTACTCTTGTCTTCTTCCATAAAGTCTACACAAGTCCTTAAATCAGCTAAAGGAGTCTCCTATGAAGAGTTTGGATGTCACTTTGAGTTGTTGTTTGGATGCTTTCCCATTTCAAGCGTTCTCCTGGTTATAACTCCTCCTCACAATCTGGTTTATAACTTTATAGACTTGGGAATACTACTATAAATACAATTCCTCTATAGGTCTGAAATAAAGTATTCTATGTATACATATGTACATCAAGGTTTAGTGCATCACATCAATCATTCCTTCAACTATTATTACATTTTCTACGCATTCCTTGGTGAACTTTTTCTTCTTAAACAGTCTTCAAAAGGGATTAACTATTACAGGGAGAAAGCCACAATGAAGAATCACCTTCCCCACGGATACTCTTGGCTGACAAGTTTCTATGTGTGACCAGTATGTCTAGTGGGACAAGAACTTTGTTGACACTAAAAACCTGGATATTGTTCAATGATTATGTGCTCTTACCAGTTCTGTTTTTTTCTTCCTTGTGAATTGGCTTCCAAATGATGTCCTTCAAATGGGCACAAAAGTTTTTGTATATCCCAGGGTTTCACCAATAGCAAACTATATGTAAAGCATCCCTCAACAGAAAAGATAGAAGATACCATGGTTGCGTTCCCTAAAAGGACATGCGATGGGAATCCTGCACACAAACTAATGGGTAACAAACCCAACATTCTGTCAATAAAAATGCCACTTGGGGAAATTTCACTTATTAGTAAGAATACAGACTTAACACAGTTATCACATTTACCGAACCACTTTGAATAACTTGCACCAGCTCTCTGTTTTAACATCTTTGATTAGCATTACTTTCTTGTTTGTTCAAATCTATTTGTAGGACTTGTGATATCCCAGGGTTTCACCAATAGCAAACTATATATAAAGCATCTCTCAATATGGGTAGACATGGTTGGGATTACTTGCAAATTGATTCCAAACACCAAAACTCCAGAGGCTGAAGTTAGTAATGGGATTTGCTGCAGAGTCCGGAGTTAGTGATGGGACTTGCTTTCATATTGCTTGTATCCTCCTACACTACAGGTGTATGGGTGATGCCTCTAGAGGGCTGGAGTTGGTGATAAGACACCCAGGTCCCACACACAAACTAATGGCTAACAAACCCAACATTCTGTCAATTAAAAATGCCACTTGGGGGAATTTTACTTGTTAGTGAGAATACATTTACCGAACCACTTTGATGTACTGCTCGAGATTGGAACATTTACAAAACTTGCACCAGCTCTCTGTTTTAACAGCTTTGATTAGCATTATTTTCTTGTTTATTCAAATCTACAGCAGATCTTTAATTCCAACGTCGTGTCGTAGCAAGAATCTCAACATTGAAAGGTCTCAGGAAAAGTGAAGGTTCTTCCAAATATCTCCATATCCAGCAATGAGACCTTGACCATGAAGAAAACTCATAATCAAACACATTGCATGTCTTGCGCATGATGAATAATCTCCAGTTTGATCTCAAGTTTTGCGACAGCCTCAATATCTACACCTTCCAACCCTGAATTGCAATGACATATTGGTCAAGTCGTTCAACAAAGTCCACGATCTCGGTTCGATTCTTTTTGAGTCACAGTAAAATACTATTTCTTTCCCACTACATGAACTTAAGGGGTTCCTTCTTCATGCTACCATCTAATTCTTTTTCCTGTTTTGGAAGTCTTGTCCCATTTCTCGTTAGAGGGAAGAATGTTTTAGGGGTTGGCCGTAAGATGGTCCTTATGCTTTTTGAAGGAGTCATCCATCTGAACTGGCTAGAAGTAACACACTTCATGATACATCTTCCTCGTATTCAAGTTCACTTCTAATTATATAATCATGAATTTCCCTTCCATGTTTCAGGGCTTCCAATCGAGCACATTTATTCAGAGAAACAGTAACAATGACTTGACTGGGATTCAAACCTGTCAATTGCATTCGTTGAACAATACCCATTCCGCGCCAGACCACCAATCATGACAAACCCTGTCGCAACATCCCTTTAGGAATTTTTTCAAACACTTCACGTGCATCTACAATAAATCCCCAGGTATTTCTTCAAACACATGATAGGCATCATCAAAGTGTAGAGACCGAGGATGATGATTTAACATTGCCTTAAACTGGAATTTCACCAAACATTTGCAATCAGACACTTGGCACAGACACTCTCCCGCCATGGTATCACTAGAGATATTAGGTTGGGAACCACCCTAACAACTGGCGTACATGTTTGTCTCGTGATTTATTTGAGAGCGAATTTCCTTAATGGAAACGTAAGGATATTAGCCTCTAGTTTGGCATCGACGTCCATGTCTTTAACCGCTTTAATTTCCTCTTTGACATCCTTCATAACCATCTCACCGTCCTCAGCATCTAAATTTGATTACAAAATCTATTTGGAAGGCCCAGGGGACTCAAGCGGTTCAATTTAAACATTTGTCGGAACAACGAGCGCCCTTGTGTTGCGCCTTGAGCTTGAATGGGTTTGGTAGAGTCATTGTGATAGACCTTGATTACTTGAAGACAACATATGTAGGGATACTCTCTAATGGAGAGATTTTGAAAATGCAACCCTTTTTGTTGTTACCCATAGCTATTAAAAATAGTGTTATGGATCGATGTCAAACTTGTAAAGCGTAATGAGGAAAATCATTTAAAACACAACAGACACTGAATAGGGCAAAACCCGAGTACCCTGGATCTCCACACTATCAATCAAATAAAATCCAACCGAAATCCTCTTCTTCATCACATGACTAGCATGGTTAGCCTAAGGTTTCATTTGTATCTATCACACATGCAATTAAAATATTAATGTGGTTGAAGGTGTATGTCAACCCTATATATATCAGGACTCACACATGTCACCCAACCATAGGCCGCATTACTCCAATTCTCTCAGCAGCGAGTCACCCCCGAGCTAGGGCCATGACTCTACTTTGGTATCAATTTCTCAAGCCATGTATATATCTGATACCAAACAAAATAGAGCTACCAAACCCCAATAACCTTCAACCAAGAGCTTCACATCCCCCATTAGCCTTGTACACAGGTAGTGCACACCCTTCTCTACACTCATAGTCCCTCAGGTTGTGCCACTACCTCTAGGGTGACCAACTCAGTCAACTAGGGATGTGCAGAGAACTATGGTTCTAGGAGTTCAAGCTCCTCTTAGGGGTCTCAAACAGACACTTGTACATATTGATCCCTATTCAACTAAATATGGGAACATTTTTTTATAAGCATGGCACCCACTTACTTTATATTTTAATGATATATTATAATAATGAGATTGTCTTTTGAATTAATCACATTATTAAGATTTGGTCGAGGATGACCCACATTAGATGGTTCGAAACATCAACCAAATCTTAATAATGTGATTAATTTGAAAGGCAATCTCATTATCAATATGGATCACAAAAGTCTAAGATCTAGTGATATATTATAATATTATAATATACCAAGACAATTTTCCTATCTTGGAGTCATAGTCTCCCATACTTTTTTTGTCCTTCGGTCTACAGCAAAAAATGTATGTTAGTTTCAATGATATTTTATCACACAAACTCTTTAGCTCGATCACTAATATGCGGAATGGAAATCACAATTTAGAACAACATTCATAGACATGCAAGCCAAACCACAAGTACACAATGATTTCTAGGGGAACCTAACTAGGAAAAAACCCCTCAAATCTCTTTGCCTTAATCAGTTGAATAGAGAAATTATTACAATTGCATGCTCCAGCTCTGAGCACCACCTGCAAAATCAAAATTGTTCTCTTTGTTGAATGAGAACTTCTGGCCAACACTTAGCCAATCTTTTCCTCTTCCATCCTCCTATTTCCTTACGTAAATCTAAGCTAATTCAAGCTCATAAAGGTCCCTATTTCCTTGTGCAATTCCCAAGAATTAATTAATTGCATGCGTACAAAATTATATACGCTCCACTAATATACAAATAATTTTACACTAGCCTTAATTCCTCCATGCATGCATGAGCTATTTTGGGTTGCTTGATCAATTAATTGACATATCTCCAGGTTATATTGTTGTCCCACTCCACAACTGGCCTTCAACTGACTCAAATAGTTACTTGAGCTTAGTTAACTTAGTCAAACTAAAAATAAATTAACCAGATTGCTAAAATTTAGCAATCACACATGCATGACTGAACTCGAAGCCCTCTAATTTGAATTTACTGAGCTAACTAAGTGATAAGATCCATGTCACACTAGTTAACTGCCTCTTAGTTTTCCTTCTGATGTGGAAATTTGATTTGCTCAATTTGACTAAGGCTAAACTCGCATTGATCCTTTCTTGCTACGCTTTCTAATAGTTCACTTCATGATATTTTCAAAAATGTAAAGTTGATGTTTTCGGTGATGCAGTTCTACGTGTAGTATATTTCAAAAATAGATTTCCATCTCATGCTCTCAAAAATAAGACTCCTTATGAAATGTGGTATGGCCACATTCCTTTGGTAAGGACTTTCTAGATCTTTGGTTCCACCTACTATGCCTGGATTCCCAAGGAGCAAAGAAGCAATATTGATGCAAGAAGTACAAAATGCATATTCTTGGGGTATTCAAATACCACCAGAGCATATCATCTTTACGATGATGTAAATAAGAATTTCTTTTTGTCAAGGGACATGATTTTTCTTGAATCTTTCAAGACTGAAAACATTGTTGAGCATCAACTTAAACATTTGGATATATTTAATCATAAAAAACTTATCATGAATTTCATAATGATATTATACATATTTAAGGGGGGGATCCCTATCTTGGATTAATAATCTATGGAATCTCCTTCGGAAGCATTGTCTCCCTCTCATGAAGCTAAGGCCACTTCTTCGAAACAGGAAGACCCTTTGAGTGATGTGATTGAGAGGATTGGAAGGCTAAAATTTGATGTAGCCCCATCTCAATCAACATAACAACTTGTGCCATCTCATAAAGCCCCCCAAAATGGCTCACCAAAACACTTGAAAGTGTTCATCTTGATGATGTTGAAAAGACATGAACCAAAAGTTTCCACCAAACAAGATGGAGGTGATGTATATAATTCTAATTTAGTTGATGATATGGATGTTTCATATTATTTTGAATTGAATTTTTCTACTAATTTTAAACCAACTTCCTTTAAATAAGTTTCTTCTCATGATGAATGAAAAGAAACAATGCAGAAGGAATATGATGTTCTCACAAAAAATGGAACAGGGAAGCTTGTGGACCCAACATTTGGAACCAAAGAAATTTCTTGCAAGTGGGTCTACAAGAACATGTACAAATCATATGGCTCACTTGACAAGCACAAAGCAAGGCTCGTGGAAAAAGGATTTGCACAGAAAGAAATTTTAATTATGAGGTGATCTTTGTCCCCATAGCAAAATGGGCCACCATCCAAATTATCTTTTCCTTGGCAATTCAGAATGGAAGGGAAATTTCATCAAATGGATGTGAAGACTACTTTCTTGAATGGAGACTTGAAATAAAATAAAATAAAAATCATGTCTTGACTAGAAGGTTTTGTTGTGAAGGAATAACAATATAAAGTATGCAAATTCATCAAATCCTTATATTTCCTAAAATAAACACTACGAGCCCAGTATGAAAATATGAATAGGCATCTTCTAAAATTAAATTTCAAACACTTTAATCTTGATGATGCAACTTTGTTTGTCACGAAATTTGGAAAAATAGTTGTCTATATTGTGGTGAATGTAGATGATCTGTTGATAACAGGGAATAATGAAAGACTATATTAAATCCATAAAGAAATATTTGAAGAAAGGATTTGAGATGACAAATTTGGGAGACCTTCACTACTACTTCGGAATTGAAGTGACCCAACATCCAAGATATATATTCCTTTCTCAAAATAAGTATATTCGAGAATTATTGGAAAAGTTTGACACGGTTGAATGTAATCTTTTGTCCACTCTAATGGAACAAAATCTAAAGTTGACATCTAAAGAAGGGAATGAATTTGAGGATGCAACTAGGTATAGAAAACTTATGGGGAGTCTTATTTACCTTACCACTAACATACTAGATATTTCATTTTTTGTTGGAATCCTTTCTAGGTTTATGTAAAAGCCTTACGAAGGAAATTGGTCTACTGCAGAAAGATTTCTAAAGTACTTGAAAGGAACTTAAGACTTTGGGCTCAAATATTCATAGGTGGATGATGTTAGTTTGATTAGATATTCTAATTCAAACTTTGATGGACACAAGGAAAATGGATTCCCTGCTTTAGGTTATATTATGATTCTTTGGATCAAGAGTTGCTTCCTAGAGGCCACTCAAATAGTCAATTATGGAAAATTCCATGACAGAGGCAGAATATGTGGCATTTGTAGAAGCAACAAAGGATATTGTGTGGCTCGAGAAAATTATGAATACGTGCAGGACAAACAAGTGAACTCTACTCCTCTTTTGATTGATAATACTTCTATAAATAAGTTGGAATATAATACAAAATTCCATGATCGAACCAAACACATCAACACAATGTATCATTTGATTCAATATCATGCAGAGGCCAAGGTTGTTCATCTGCGACATTGTTCCAAAATGATGATAAAGTGTTTAGTTATCTTCAACTATTTCCCAAGTAGGAGTGGTTGTTGAAGAAAATTTGGTCCTTGGGTTTTTTACAACTTTAGCAAAACATTGTTTTAGATATCATTTTGGGATTTAACTGTGTTAAGTAATTCATTCACGTATGACCATTTCCATGAGAGTTAGTCGTAACTGACTAATTTCTCATGATTTTTGAATAATTCACTTAGCACTCATTGCGTCGGGTGATGCTCACAAGGGTGAAGAAGTGGGATTGAAACTAGTGAAATAAATCACATAGCGTCAATCATCACTTCTGGGGCTTGCACCCGATAACCAGGACTTCCTAGGAGGTCACCCATTCCAGATCACCTTTGGCTCAAGCACGCTTAACTGTGGAGTTTTCTCCACAATCAAGCCCACTTTGCTTGCTACCCCATTTGCAAAACCTTAGCAAGTATTGTGCCTCATGAACCATTCAAGAAGAGATCCCTTCACTCTTCTTGAATTTAAGATTAGAGGGTTTACGCAGTGCATTATATTAGATATCATTTTGGGATTCAACTGCGTTAAGTAAGTCATTCACATATGACCATTTCCATGAGAGGTAGTCGTAGCTGACTAATTTCTCATGATTTTTGAATAGTTCACTTAGCACTCATTACATCAGGTGATGCTCACAAGGGTGAAGAAGTGGGATTGAAACTAGTGAAATGAATCACATAGCATCAATCATCACTTCCAGGGCTTGCACCCGGTAACTAGGAATTCCTGAGAGGTCACCCATCCTAGATCGCCTCTGGCTCAAGCGCGCTTAACTGTGGAGTTTTCCCCACAATCAAGCCCACTTAGCTTGCTACCCCATTTGCAAAACCTTAGCAAGTATTGTACCTCATGAACCATTCAAGAAGAGATCCCTTCATTGTTTTTGAATTTAAGATTAGGAGGTTTACGCAGTGCATTATATGAGATATCATTTTGGGATTCAACTGCGTTAAGTAAGTCATTCATGTATGACCATTTCCATGAGAGGTAGTTGTAACTAACTAATTTATCATGATTTTTGAATAGTCCACTTAGCACTCATTGCATTGGGTGATGCTCACAAGGGTGAAGAAGCGGGATTGAAACTAGTGAAATGAATCTCATAATGTCAATCATCACTTCTGGCGCTTGCACCTGGTAAACTAGGACTTCCCAGGAGGTCACCCATCCCAGATCACCTCTGGCTCAAGCGCGCTTAACTGTGAAGTTTTCCCCACAATCAAGCCCACTTAGCTTGGTACCCCATTTGCAAAATCTTAGCAAGTATTGTGCCTCATGAACCATTCAAGAAAAGATCCCTTCACTTTTTTTGAATTTAAGATTAGGGGGTTTACGCAGTGCATTATATTAGATATCATTTTGGGATTCAACTACATTAAGTCATTCACATATGACCATTTCCATGAGAGGTAGTTGTAACTAACTAATTTCTCATGATTTTTGAATAGTTCACTTAGCACTCATTTCATCAGGTGATGCTCACAAGGGTGAAGAAGTGTGATTGAAACTAGTGAAATGAATCACATAGCATCAATCATCACTTCTGGGGCTTGCACCGGTAATCAGGACTTCTTGAGAGGTCACCCATCCCATATCTCCTTTGGCTCAAGCGTGCCTAATTGTGAATTTTTCCCCACAATTAAGCCCACTTAGCTTGCTACCCCATTTGCAAAACCTTAGCAAGTATTGTGCCTCATGAACCATTCAAGAATAGATCCTTTCACTCTTTTTGAATTTAAGATTAGGGGGTTTATGCAGTGCATTATATTAGATATCATTTTGGGATTCAACTGCGTTAAGTAAGTCATTCATGTATGACCATTTCCATGAGAGGTAGTCGTAACTGACTAATTTCTCATGATTTTTGAATAGTTCACTTAGCACTCATTGCATCGGGTGATGCTCACAAGGGTGAAGAAATGGGATTGAAACTAGTGAAATGAATCACATAGCGTCGATCATCACTTCTTGGGCTTGCACCAAGTAACCAGGACTTCCCGGGAGGTCACCCATCCTAGACCGCCTCTGGCTCAAGCACGCTTAACTGTGGAGTTTTCCCCATAATCAAGCCCACTTAGCTTGCTATCCCATTTGCAAAACCTTAGCAAGTATTGTGCCTCATGAACCATTCAAGAAGAGATCCCTTCACTCTTTTTGAATTTAAGATTAGGAGGTTTATGCAGTGCATTATATTAGATATCATTTTGGGATTCAACTGCGTTAAGTAAGTCATTCTTGTATGACCATTTCCATGAGAGGTAGTCGTAACTGACTAATTTCTCATGATTTTTGAATAGTTCACTTAGCACTCATTGCATTGGGTGATGCTCACAAGGGTGAAGAAGTGGGATTGAAACTAGTGAAATGAATCACATAGCGTCAATCATCACTTCTGGGGCTTGCCCCCGGTAACCAGGACTTCCTGGGAGGTCACCCATCCTAGATCGCCTCTGGCTCAAGCACGCTTCATTGTGGAGTTTTCCCCACAATCAAGCCCAC
The DNA here is from genome assembly GCA_000404065.3 of Pinus taeda. Classification (NCBI taxonomy): domain Eukaryota; kingdom Viridiplantae; phylum Streptophyta; class Pinopsida; order Pinales; family Pinaceae; genus Pinus; species Pinus taeda. The sequence continues at coordinate 144,538 of APFE030968791.1, forward strand.
TTAGCTTTCTACCCCATTTGCAAAACATTAGCAAGTATTGTGCCTCGTGAACCATTCAAGAAGAGATCCCACTTCTTGAGACTAAATCTTCCTTCACATGTGACATATTTTTGAACATTAGCAAGTATTTGGAAAATCTTTGCAAGTATTGTGCCTCATGAGCCATTCAAGAAGAGATCCCGCTTCTTGAATGGTTCATGAGGCACAATACTTTCTAAGGTTTTACAAATGGGGTAGCAAGCTAAGTGGGCTTGATTGTGGGAAAAACTCCACAGTTAAGCGCACTTGAGCCAGAGGTGATCTAGGATGGGTGACCTCCCGAGAAGTCCTGGTTACTGGGTGCAAGCCCCAGAAGTGATGATTGACGCTATGTGATTCAGTTCACTAGTTTCAGTCCCACTTCTTCACCCTTGTGAGCATCACCCGATGCAATGAGTAATATAAATGTGGCTTCAAAGGTGGCAAAGTAATACGTCTCGTGGCAATGGAGTTAATGTTTTAAAAAGTGTTAAAACGAAGTTGAACACTGAGCGTAAAATAGTGTTTCCTTGGTAGCCCTTTCCTTTTGTATACATATGCTTTGGCATGGATTCATGTCACCAATTAGGAGTAATTTTCCATAGTAATGGGTAATGGAGTATATGACGAGTGGTAGGATAGGTATGCTCTAGAAATGATTAGGTGTGAAAGGGTGATCAAATGGGTAAGAACAGATATGATAGTGGTAGAGGACAAGTATATAAATCTGGGTTTTTTATACATAGCCTTGACTTTTATTAGGAAAGCAAAGGTAGGTTTTATTAAGATAAACATTTTATTGTATTGATAAATCAAAATTGAAAATTTTGGGTTTGTAAAACCACCAAAAAAAATTTAGGATAAGTCTACTTGACTTATCTAAAAATAAAAGGAATACAAAGGAACTTTATCACTTGATTTTTAATGTAAGAACTTTAACAAAAATTTTAAACATTGAAATACTCTTATTGGATCTTCAATTCCATATTGTTGTAGACTTTATGTTGTTGCTTGTGAATTGATGATTCTCTTTCTTGTTTTGACAAGTTTTCCTCTAAAATTTGACTGCTTTGGCCTTTTCTAAATTATTTTCATGACATCCTTATGAACGAGAAAAAGTTTGTTGCTTATGGAGTTGATAACAGTTTGTTTGTGTCTCTTTATTACAAAAAAAAATGGATCCCTTGGACACTTACAAAAACAAAATATTTAGTTCTATTAGTTGTATAAGTCTTCATGCAATATCCTTGAACTTATTTACAAGAATTTAAAAGTTCATTTTTATAAGTATTCTCCTCAATTTATCATTCAATATTCATCTGAGAGTACCTAAAATTTTTGAATAAAAATGGAACCACTTGGTAGATATTTTTATTTAGAATTTGCATCAACCAATTTGCTTGGTTTTCCAATGAAAATTCAAATCCATGTTGTACTAGGACCCTGAAGTTTCACAAGTAAACTTTTTATTAATTTTTTCTTTTCCTTTTCATATATTTTCTCTTTTTTTAATTATTATTTTTGGGAAAGTAAATTTCTGAATGGAAGAGGGATAAGAATATTGCTTCCAGTACCCACGGCCTATATCTCAGCTTGTTGAAAAAGAGGGACATAAAATGTTCTTGATTTATAGGCTTGTTATACATTTTTAGTCTATGGCCATTGATCACAAACAAAACTCCTCCTTCATCAATTGTTTTTATCCTTACTAATCCATTATAAAAAGTTACCTCCACTTCATACAGAGAAAACTAGTGAGTGGTCAATTTGCCTTTGTAATCATTGAATTTGGAGTCGAAGAGAAAAACCCAATCACCATCTTTGAATTCCTTTTTTTAATGAATTTATCATGCGATTTTGATCTCTCTTGATGAATTAAATTATTTTGTTGTAATGATTCCTATATAATCTCATCTAGCTTGTTCAACTACATAATCCTTTCCTTTTGCGCTTATGGTAGATCTAACCCTAATTCAGCTGCTAGTCTGAAGGTTTGAACTTGAAATTTGATAGGAACAAGGATTTCCCTACCATAGACCAACTTATAAGGGGAAATGTAGTAGTACTTTTCTAGGTTCTCTAGTAAGCCCGCAAAGTTTTTGGAAGCCTTTATGACCAATATTTCCAATGCAGTTGGAGTTCCTTCGTCATGATTGGATCCAAAGTCTTGTTAGTTGATTCCACTTGACTATTGGCTTGTGGATGATAATGAATGGATTTCCAATGCCTGATTTTGTACCATTTCACTATATCCTCCACAAGTTTTGAGTTAAATATTTCTCCCTAGCCAGTGACTATTCCTTTAGGGACTCCAAATATTACAAAAATGTCCTCAAAAATAAAATTGACTACTACTTGTTTTATAGCTCTTATAAGTGCTTTCACTTCTTCCAACTTAGTGACATAGTTGGTACATACTAAAATATATTATTTTCATTTTAATGTAAGGTTGATAAGACCTATGACATATAGAACTCATTTTTCAAAAGGATCTATGAGGATGTGTGGTTGCGAGGGAATTTCATTAGAGGTTATCGGTCGACCCATCCAAAGACAACTATCAAAACTCTTGACCTATTTCTTGGTTTCCTTAAAAATGGATGGCCGGAAATATCATTGATGAAGTATTTTGTGGATGATTCTCTTATTTTCAAAGTTCCCACCACAAGGTCCATCATGACAAGCTTTTAAAATTTCTAAAATTTCATCTTCTCTTACACATACTCTACTTACAAAGTCATGTTCTATGTATAAAATATCTCCCCTAGTCCATGAATACTATAGCACTTTGTTTCATTATCTTTTTCATTTCTTTTGATGTAAAGTGAGGTGGTAACTTTCCCAAAGATCAATAATTTTCTATCGATAAACCATGTGGTTTTAATTGATATAGCAAACAAATTTTCCTCTAGAAAAGTATTGGAGACTAAAACAATCTCGCTAGGATTATCAAGGTGTGAGAGAAATATTTCCACTTGATTTTCACTTATAGGTCAATCTATGACAATAATATTCAAATCCTACAACAATAACAACCATCTCTTTATTCTACCATCAATAATAGGTTTATTCATCAAGTACTTAATGACATAATGTTTTGTATGGATAAAGACCTTGTATCTAATGATATAGTGTTGAAACCTATTGATGGCATGCACAACTGTCAACATTTCTTTCTTAGTCACAATATACTAAGTTCAACAAGGCCTAGATTTTTACTATTAAAATAGATAGCATAGGTCTTAAGATTATCTTTTTGGCCTAATATTGCTCCTACTGGAGTGTTGGATGAATATGCAGATATATGATATGGTAAATCCCAATTAGGCCCTCTAAGTATTGGTGTTGCAGACCATTTTTCTTTAATTTTATTAAAGGAAATTTGGAAATTAGCAACCCAACAGAATTCAATATCTTTAGGAACTTAAATAATGACAGGGATATTTTACTAAAATGTTCTATGAATCAATGATAATATCTTGCATATCTTAGTAAACTTATCACATCTCATTGATTTGATGGTATCACAAATTTAACAATTTCAACTATAAATAGACCTATTGTTATCCCTGCAAAAGATACATGTTATTCTAGTACAATCCCTTCCATTAGTAACATATAACATCTCTCATTGCTAACAAGTAGGTTGGTTTCTATGCATCTTATCATAAGTTTTTCTATGTTCGTCAAAGCTTCATCAAAAGAATTTCCATTTACTAAAAACTCGTCCATGTATGCTCTTACAGATTCATGTACTAGATCAGAAAAATAGCTAAGATTTCCCTTTGAAATGTAGTTGGTGCATTGCTTAAACCAAAGGGTATGACCTTATAATTATATGTCCCCTAGGGACTTGTGAAAGTTGTTTTGTCTTGATCTTTTAGAGCTATCTTGATTTCATTGTAGCAACTAAATCCATGTAAGAAAGAAAAATATTTTTTCCCAGCTAATGTATCTAGGACTTGATCAATAAATGGTGTTGAAATTGAAACTAGGTATGGTCTTAATAATTGTCATTGTACTTATTTCAATATGTATTTTATATAAAAACAAAAAGAAGAAAATTATTATTATCATTTTTTTATTATCAAGCATGTTCTTCATGCTTTATTTTTGTTAAAAGAAAAATTCAAAAGGGCATGTTCTACATGAACCTATGAAAAGAAATAAAATATGAATTTGTGTTTGTCCATGTTGTCAACACCCTCCTATTGGAAAAGTCATCCAACCCATAAGATGTGTCTCTTCATATGGTCAAGAAAATATAAATTGGCACCTTTCCTCTATCATTTGGGACATAATTTGACAATGATCTATGGTAAAAAATTCGATTTTCTGAGGCAGAATACAAAGGTTCTTGAGGAAGAAAAATTTGGGTCTGTGGCATTCAATTTTGAGGCACATATAACCAAGCTTCTATGGCAAATACTGAGGCACATATGTAGGTTAGTTATGGTAGTTTTCCGAGGCATATTTTCTATAACAATACAAGTATTTATGAGGCCTTTATCATCTGTAATACACAAAGATTCAAGGTTTTATGTGATGTAATTTTTCTATTTTGTGATGATGAATTACAGATGCGAGTTTTGTGATGGTTCTTGTGGACATATTATGCGAGTTTCTCTCTATGAGAATTGGAAAAACATGTGACATTTGGTAATCAAACTTATTGACAAAAGTGTGACAGACAAGGAGGGTTGACTATGCACTTGGAAATCTGGTTAGTTTGACTTGGATTTCTTATGTTGATGAATGATCTATAAGGAAAGGATTAACAAGTTTTCCCCTTGTGTTTTTTTCCCTGGCCTCTGGCATAATTTCTGGTCTCTCTTGTCTTTTATGTATTGAATTTGTATACTTGTTTGATGACCTAATTAAACAAGTAAATATTAAATGAAAAAATAAAAATAAGCATTCACGAGTAATTATATCATGTCTAGAAATTCTCTATTTCTCTTGAATTTCAACATGGTATCGGATCCAAGTTCAAGGAATATGGAGAGGATCAATTTTTCAATAGGTAACTAGTAAGGTGGATCAATATCTCTAAATGAGTAGTAGCATGAATAGGATCGAACTTGAAATTTAGGGCAACCAAGTCTCAGTGTCTAGACATGTATGAATCTCTGCACTAGAAGGATGTAAGGGTCACAAATATTTTGCAATAGGGCCAAGCTCCTATTCTGCCAATAAAGGAATCCTTGAGGCATGTTTGCATGGAGAAAAGAAGCCCTATAAATATAAGATGATAGAGTAGGTATAAAATAATTTAATAGGCCATAAAAGAGGACTAACACATGGTGAATTAGGGTTATCACAAGTCTGTAAGATAACCTCAATATAAAGATAGACTGAAGGTGAAGAAGGAGTTTTAGAGAACAAAATAATAAACATCTCTTACAACCTTTCCTTTAGTTATCAAGAAGGCCAAAATTTTGAATAAAAGAAGATTTGTTTCCTAAAGTCACATTCTTTATAAGGGAGCTACCTAAAGCAGAAGAGAACGAAACTCGTGAAGCATACTTTATGGACAATTTTAGGATTATTTAAGATATTGTCTTAGAGGGTGTCATCTAGGTTGAATAATGCTAAAGGAATCCTTTATCTAGGCATAGAATTTTTTTTATGTATGCTAACCATTCAATGAAGAAAAATTAAATATGAAATATTTCATCATATCTATGGCATAGACAATAAATAAGTCCAAATTACAATCTATCCAAGGTCTATAATAATTCCATTATTCAGGGATAATTCAGGTTTTATCTTTGACAACATTGGTGTGAAAAAACCCAAGCTCATGTATGAAGATAAAAAGTCCTTTTCTATAAGGAGTTTGAGTTATATTACTTAAATTACAAGAAGAGTTACAATGACATCCAATCACAATAGTATTGTCGTGACAAGCTACCCAAGGCTCCTCTTCAAGTTTGAAGTTACATAATGATTTAAAGGTACTGATCTTCCTGAATCAAAATTCCTGTAAAATCATAACTCCAACATTTACATTTTTTTATGGAGGCAGAGCTTTGAATTTTGTGGAAGCCATTTATGACAGAAATACCTATGACAAATGGACATATATTTCTGAAAGATCCAAACTTGAGGTGACACTTGCGAACATAGATTCGAAAATATGGTTGATAATAGTAACAGATGATCATATTCTTCTGAGGCACATCAAGTTTAAATTATAATGCTATTGTCGGTTATAAAATTTCGGGGGAAAATCAACTTAGTTGCAAAACTCCTTGAAGGGAAGATTTATTGGCATTTGATTTTGTGAATAATAACTAGATGATAGTCCAAGGCTACCTATATCATTACTTATATGTGATAGGATAAGTTTCTAAAGCACTTTATTAGCATATGATATCCTAACAAACAACCTGAAGAAATTAGGAATTTTGGAAATGTATTCAAGGAAGACAAGTCGAGTGACAATTTTGCTTGGTACTGACATTTATTCCCCCACAAACTGTGCAACTTGTCATCTCTTTAATCACGCCAATAACCCTTAAGCTCTAATTTTCTAGGCCTTAAGGGTAGTCACATGCCACATCTAGTTAGGGGTCGGGCTAACCGCCCTCCCCTGCCAGCTAAGCCCCCCACTCCACTGTTCATGGTCACACATTATTTAATATGACTGAGGGTCATGGCTATCCAGGGCACATAACCAGCAGCCATGGATAACCACCTGATGTTATGAGGACAAATCCCTCTTGCAGACAAGAGCGACCTCCCTAAGTTTCTAACCCTAGTAACAAAAACACAGTAATTTCTACATTTCTCTAAGTTTTGATCGTTTGAAAGCAATAGAATGAAAGAGGCCTCTTACCGGTTTAGCGAACTAATTGATGAAGTCCCTCAAAGATTTTGGTCATGCACTCTTTGATGCTCCAAATTTCCTCTCATCACTCCCAACAGCTTCTATGCAATGTTCTAAAATATATCTGCAAAGACAGAAACAAACAAGAGATCAAAACATACAAGATATAATGAACTAATTAACCAATTGTATAATGCAAATTGATCAATTATGTAACCAAAACTCATGTAGGTGTTCAAGAAATCCTAAAATTAAATCAATAGAGATTTAACTGAGAAAAAAAAAATATTTTATTCATAAAACTGGAGAAAATCCTTACATCCATGTAGCCTTGATGTAGCAAGCCCTTTCTGTAATCTCCAACCCTCTCCCTTGCTAGACAAGCTTTCCAACCTAATCTAAATAGCATAAACCTACTTCCAATAGTCCTCCCTCAAACCCTAGACCTATAATGGGTTTATATGCCAAAGATGAGAATTTATGGATCCATTCCCCAAGGGATGAGATAGACTATTAGTGGAATAGAGGTACCAAAAAGGAAGGGGAGTTACTACATGATGGGAGGGATCAACACTAAATAAGCACTCATTCGAATATTATTGGTTAGGATAGATGCTAACAACAATGCTTCTAGAATTTAGTTTTTAGTTTTACGTACTTCAAGTCATGTGCGCAGATCATAGTGGAAGACAATGCATCCTTCTGCACGGATACGCAGAAAATGAAAATGACTATGAAACTACGAACATAGCCAAAATTAGGGTTTTGTACCATAGGATCTATAAATTCCACCTTCTTTGGGATGATTTAGTTTCAAACTCTGCAGGGTAATGCTCATGAACACATGTGTGGATAGCATCAGATACAAACCGATGGTCATTTTCCTAATGCGAAAAAATGACGTGTAACAGATTTCCCCCTAAAGCGCAAAGTCAGAAGAAATATTTTTATGACTGAAGTGTTTTATCATGCAAAGTTTTGGGTTAGAGACTGCATTCGGAGACCTGAAACAAATAGAAAATGTTACAATGAATTATATAATATCATCACTGAGATAGGCATTCCAATACTCAGAACATAAATGTCTCAAATCACCGTATGGAAATACATCTGAAGATACATGTCAAAAGATGATATAGTATGGACGTAGCCATCAACGGATTTGTGTTTACAATCTTGAATATTTAGTAACTCCACGTAGCCTGGATGGATGAAACTAGATCTAGGGTCTTGATCTGCATCTCCTAATCCGTAGTATGAATCTAACCATGCGAGTGAATGTCTCGAAGTCGAACATGGCATAAACCACTTGATTATCATTCACTAATGTGAGTCGTCAACAAGCATGAGAGAAACCACCAATAATGACAATGCGAGATCTCAAGGCACTTCCAATACAATCTATGAAGTGTGAATAGATGATTTGATGTCAAACACTCATAGAATCATTCGATTGAAGGTCAATGATGAGAACCTATCATCGAAGGCGAGAAACCTACCATTAAGGCATGCAGGCCCCAAGGTACTAAAGGCTTCTAGATCAACTTCCTAGATAATGAGCTAAAGTCAATAGGAAGTGATTCGTCGCAGGAGGGCCTACAACATGAAACTTGTGTCAAGTTTTGAAGAATAGTAGCTTGGATTATTTTAGGACTGACTCAAGGATGGTTGATGCAACTAAAGGCGAAGACTGGAAAAGTAATTTTGACTAAGGTTGAACTTCTCTTGAACATATCAGAGACACGACATAATGACTTAGAGGCATTTGGCTCAAAAATAAAACCCAAACCAACTGAAGACTTTCAAATGAGGTATGGTCAACTGAGTAAAAAATGGATTTCCCAACCCAGACACAAAAAGTGATGGAGTGTCATGTTCAAGAGTGACATACTGCCTTTTACAAATGAAAAACAAAGATTCTTTCTCACTTTTTCCCCCACCATTACTAACAAGTGCCTCTTTATTTTTTACAATCTTGAGGAGGATAAAATATGCTTGTCCTATAAGCTCATCCTTCGAATGAGTCCTACAAAGTATTTTTAACAAACCCTAAGAAGGAGTGGTTCGGTCTCGTCATGCTTAACGAGTCCCATACTATTTAATTTTTACGAGTCCATTAAAGTGGTAACTCAATGTCATGTTCATGTTTAATGATTTTGAAAATACACGAAAAGAAAACACATTCAGTTCTTTTACCGTAAAATTTTAACGAACCCAGAGAAAGTAAAGCTCGGGATTTTTCAGTTTTAGGGAGTCATAAGAAAAACGTAAGTAAACTTCACAATTTTATTTTTTGTACATTTAGTCCCTCAAGACCGAAAAAGGATAAAATAATGCAAGAGATAACTCTATTGGCCATGATTTGTCATCATATACTTTTTTCGTAAATAGTCTGGTTCAATCCGTAAAAGGGGTAAACTTCATTTACTTTTACGAGTTTGAACAATCAACTACTCGACGATATTTTTGTTTTTAAGGATCCTGAAAATGGCGTACAGAGAACTCCATGGTTTCACTTTTTGTAAGTTTTAACAAGTCCTAAAAAGTGATAAAAATTTACTCATATCGTTGACTTTCAATTTAATTAACAAGCAAGAAAATATGGAAAGAACTCGACGCTTTCATGTATGTTTTACGAGAATATAAATATAGCAAAAGAAGCTTGGGATTTTCATGAGTTTAAAAAGTCTTGAAAATAATAACCAAAATGGACTCGAGGTAGGTTTAATTTTATACAAGCTTGAAACAAAGAAAAACTATGCTTGAAAGTAGTTTCATTTTTACACAAGCTTGAAAAAGAGAGAAATTGTGCTTAAGGGTGGTTTCATTTTTACATAAGATTGAACCAAAGAAAAACTATCCTTGATGTTAGAGTCAGTATTTTCATACTGCCACAAGTGATCAAATATGTTCTTATAAAGTGGTCTTAGGGTGTCAAAGTCAATTTTTTTCATTTCAGTGAGTCTTCAAGTAAAAATTTGGTCACTAGGTATTAGGTATAGGATTTGTTTTCACTCCTTCCAAATTCTTCCAAGTATTGGTTCATGTCACCATTCGGTTGAGTGTGCCATTATTCAAAGAGTTTTCATCATTATTTCAGGCTCCAATGGGTCATTTTACACCTTGTCTGTGCTTCAGTTGTGCTTAGGTAAGGTTTATTTCCCTCACCTAGGGTTTTGAAGGTAATTTTTCTTGGATAGTCAAATCATCAACAAAACTTGTATCATGATCCTCATACACCTTCCCCTATCCTTAATATACCTTCTTAAACACTTCCCATCACTGATATCCCTCAAATTCATCATTTTCCCACAAACCCTAGCCTATTGTTGCAATTTGACTATTTTCTAGGTTAGGCCTGTGTTTTCCCCTTTTGGACCCCTTCCCCTAACTCAATCCTTGAAATTCCACTTTCCCCTACTTCCTAACATCCCTTTCTACTTCCCAAAATTTTCTCAAGAATTTAGAAGCCCCTCAACCCCTTCATTTCCCTTCATTTCTACAAATCCCCTGTTCCACATATCAGGATACGTTTTATTCAAATGATGTTTCTGAGCAAGAAAAGATGAATTTGAAAAAAGTGAGAGAGATTGTGTCCATCATAGACCCAAGATGAAAAAACACCTTCATTTTTTACAGAGGTGTCATGGTTTTGGAGAAATGTCAAAACTACAGGTGTCATACGAGAGTTGTTGCACTTCTAGAGTGACCTTCAGAAAATCAAGATTTCTCCTAGCTTAAATGTCCAAAAGACTTTCTTGATGAGTCAAATGATAATTATACACAAATATATTTCAAATGAGCTATCATGAGCCCAATTTGGAGTTGAGGAAGACCACCAAAAGTTGACTACAACAACACTCTGCATTTTGGTAGCCTCATTCTACACATTTGTTACCAGTCTTGGGATATTGAGCTTTTGATAGGACAAATGAGCTCCAAATTGAAAAATTCAAGATTTCTGGAAAATAGACTCGACAAACTTTCCAACGAGCTATCCCACACTCAATTTGGACATCGGTAAGTTAGTAAAAAGTCATCTGGAAGTGACATTGCGCGTAGGCCAGTTTTCTCAGTGAAAAAGACAACGGTGCTGCGCGTACAAAAGGGCGTTGTGTGCCTGTAGGAGGCACTACCCATCGGGCCAGCAAGGGCCAAAAGACCTCCTGCCACCTAAAAAACATCAAAATTTCCCTCCTTTCCCTCAAACAAGTAAGCTTTCTTCTTGGACTTCATCATTGATTTGAAATTAAAGCTTTTAAGGATAATTTACCATGGAAAATGTAAAACCCTAGATTCTCCCCTAGTTATACCCTAGAAACCCTAACCCCTATTATTCCTCCCATCACCTATCACTAAAGCCCTGAGCCCCTCCCATATATCACTCCATAAAATTTTATATTTCTTTGTCCTTCATCCCACAAGCTATACTCCAAAAAAGGACCCAAGCCCCTCTCCCTCATTTTCATGATTCATACCCTTCCATTCATTTCCTAGCCCACCAAATACCTCACAAGGTCATCTCCCATTCCCTTATTCATAATCACTCTTTCTCGCCCCCTTCATCCCTTTTCTAGGAGTGTACAGCCTCAAAATTTGCAAACATGGACAGAGGAGACAAAGACTATGAGGAGGAGGAAAACACTGGCAGTGACAGTTCAACAAATAGACCTAGGCATCAGAGAAAACCACACAAGGGAGGTAGAATTATCAGGGAAGAGCCATCAAACCTCAGGGAGTTGCAGGCCTCTCATTTGGCTGTCACTTGTTTCAGGCATCTAGGGTGCTATGAGTTCTGTGAGCAGGTAGAGAGATTTCAACACCACCCTGAGCTCACCAGGATTTTTGTAGCCAATCTTCGGGACAACAAGGTGACTCTTGCTAGGGTGACATTTACAGTTTCACCCTCCATTATTGTGGATGCAACTAGGATTCCAAATGTAGGGGAGAAGTGGTACAAGGCACAGGACCTGGATGAACACTATTATGAGCCTTACATCAAACCCAGGTACAAAAATGAAGCAAAAAAGCTTTTTCCTTTCAAGTTCCTTGAAGATAAGTATGCCCCCATGATGAAAATCATCATGAAATATTTCACTTGTGAGGGCATATTTTCCAGAATGTACACCTATCACATCAGGCTTCTTATGCATTTTACCAAGGTGAGGATGTTAAAACTCCCGTATTTCTTGTTCAGGAATATTGAGAAAATGGCCCACTTTGTGCAGAAAAAGCCATACCCTCAGCAGATGAGTAGTATTTATCATTATCCCCTGATCAATATGATTCTACTTCATCATATTAACCTCCTCAACATCTCCTAGGAGACATTTATTTCTCATGACATCTTCAAGGGTCCTCAAATTCCTCCACCAGTGTCCCAAGAATCAGGAGGACCTTCTAGCAGTGGTCAGGTGAAGACAGATGAGAAGGCCAAAGAGACTAGAGCTACTGAGGTGCCCGGGACCTACATGACATACCAGAGGGGCACAACAAGATTTTTTGTAGCTGATATGCAAGTGTTTTCTCCACAGGATGTGGAAGGGACCTTGCCTTCTTCATCAATTCATAGGAAAATGCTTGCTCCACAGGATATGGAAGGGGCTTTGCCTTCTTCATCAACACAACAGGTATAGGTGCAGCAGCTGC
>APFE030968791.1:157863-189668 GCA_000404065.3 Pinus taeda
GAGAAAGAGGCTCAAATCCAAGCATTGATGGTTAATTTAGCGAGAGCCAAGTATGTCATCACATATCTGGAACAAGAGAACAAGCAGCTAAGTGAAAAGCAAGTTCTGATGGAGCTGGAACTTCTCAAAATAAAAGGACAAGGTGACAAGGGTAAGTCAACAATGCAAGAGGAAGAGGCACCGATCACTTTGACTCGAATTGAGAAAGAAATTGAGGGTGATAGAGAGATTTGGCTTGAAAGAGTCAATTTTCACTTAGAGAAGCTATTTCAAAAGGCCAATATGGACAACCATATCATCAGGAACATGGCATAACACTACAGGACCCGAAACAAAATTTGCAACATGAGGGTCAAACAGATGAAAGCAAAGTTAAGACGTGCTCTAAAAGGAAAAAAAGAGGAGGATAGGATTAGGTTGCTTGCTAACACTTCCTTGGCTCATCAGGATACTTGATGATGGTGCTGCTCACCAATTTTGGTCAAGTTTGGAGGAGTTTTTGTTTTTTGCAAATTTTGAAAATTCTAAACACAAAAAATCTGGCTCAACACACAACGCCACTAACGTTGCGCTTTCCTAGGGGAATCCAATGGACAAATGTCTTGCATTTTTGGATTCATAGCGATTAGAACATGCACCCTATGCATTTTCTAAGTTTTTGGGGCAGAACAGGTCCACCAAAAAGTCAAAAAACACCCTAAAAATGACCTTTCTGCCAGTTTTTGACACACAGAAGCAGTCTTGAGAGAACCAACTTTTGAGGGGTAAAATGAGCTTCAAATGAAGAAATTCTAGGTGTTTTGGAAATTATACTTGAATATCTTTCCAATGAGCTATCATGAGCTCACTTTGGATGCCGAGAAACCCTCCAAAAGGGACCTGAAAGTGGCGCTGTGTGTTGGACCAATGGCACTGTGCGTAGGACAAATTTTGCACAGGATGGCCATTTTTCTGTGTTTTGACTGTGTTCATGGATTTTCTCTCATGGATGATGTTTTTCTGATGTAAATGATGACTTGGCTTGTAAATATGAGGGATAATTAGTAGTAGAGGGTAGATTTATTAGATTAAAAGTCAATTTGAGCACAAATGAATCAGTTTTCTCACTTTTAGAGGCAAGTTGTTAGGATGCCTAAATTTCAGTTTCTTGTTCAGTGTTGGTTAGATTAGCTCCTCATATTAGGGATTCGGCCCCCGAGGATGGGAGGAGGTTGAAACAATGCCTATATATTCTTCTTCTTTCGCATTGTAAAGGGTTGGACTCAATTGGATGCTTATGCCTTGATTGTACATCATTTTGTAGCAGTTTAGTAGGAGATTAATAAAAATTGCAGCTATTTCTTTGGGATCCATATGGTATGGATTTTAGTTCAGTTTCTTCTCTTGTGATCATATGTTAATATGTTTTGTGTACTTCATTAATCATTTCATTGCTTCTAAGTGAATTTTTTCAAGTTGATAGGCAGAATTCATAACATCACTGCTCTGCTTTGGGGAAATATTCACCATTATATGTTTTCTACAGTCTAGGAAGGATCCATGGTAATCACATGATTTTCCTAGATTTTCACCAGTCTTAAAACACCTCACCCATCAATCCCTAGAGTGCTAAACCTTATGCCTACCTTGCCCCATTGAACACCCTGCAATTTTGACCTAATTCCCTAGCCCTAACTGTCTAGCTCCTCCTAATCCAGTAGAACCCCTTCAAATCAAATAAAACCTTGTGCTACTATACCTAGCCTAATATTATTTTCCTGATCCAGTCATCTTGGTTGAGATCCTTACGGAGAGAGCCCTCTCCTGGCCTAGTAGGGCTAGCTACTTGGCTAAGCGTGGTTTGTGGTTACCCTCGCATTGCCTTCCTTCAGCCTAAGGTTTAATCCAGGTGATAAAATAGTGGCAACCATACTGGGGAATGAGAAAAAGGTTTCATATTCCTTGAGAAAGATCATCAAAGTTCAGATCTGATTGCTAATGGTGAACAATGGTTAGATGCACGCGAAGGCTGAAATCGTTCACCCGGCGACCCAAGTGTCGAAAAATCCCAAGGTTTATAATTTTTATGGAAACTCCACCCTTCAAGACCCAGTAGTCTAAAGAATTTCTTGGTGAATTCATTATTATCAAAATGGATTCGCTTGCTCAAAGGTATGCTCCCATGAGTCGAGATCACATTCCAAGTTTCCCAAATAAAATTCCTAAGGTAGATTGGCAAAGGAATTTTCCTATGTTTAAAGATGATGATAGGAATGATGTTGCTTTACATCTGGTTAGATTTCACATGCATACTCGCAAGTTGAAGGTTGATTTTCCTGAAGACTGCTTGATGAAGATATTCATGGCCACTCTGGAAGGTGAAGCCCATTCTTGTTTGAAAGTTTGTCGCCTGCTTATATTTACTGTTTAAAGGATTTTCATACCATGTTCTTTGAAAGGTATAAAGAATCTTGTCCATCCTTAATATTAGTTCAGAATTGTTGTAAACATGTTTATAGTTTTATTGAAAATATTGAGAAATTTTATGAAGATGATGACTTCATGGATGATGAGATCATGGAAGCCCTATATGAAAATCCATTTCAGCAGCGTAAAGAGAGCTTAAAGGATACTTTTTTTTGTGTAAATCAACATTTTTATATTAATTCAAAGAATACATAAGGTACAAAATGGTCTGCTCGCACAAACTAAAGAGAAGCTTCCGTGCCCGTTTACAACGCTTATGAGCCACTAAAACTTTGTCTATCAACCCCAAGGAATAACACGCAGGGTAGCACATAGAAGGGCTGGAGACTGCAAAACAATGTGCCCTTTCTGGCAACTGGATAAAAAGACAGAAATAAAGCCAGAGGGACATCAGAGACAAAAACAAGTCAAAACAGGAAAATCGACCAGTAACCTTGAGATCAGAGACAAAACAAGTCATAACACAACTAGCAAACTGTAGCTAACTAGCCATTGCAGCTTAAGGATGACATAATATTTGGTAGGAGCACCCAGGTTGGCTGGAGCAGTCAAATTCCCAGGCTAAGGAGTGCGCTAACTAGTTCGTTTCCCCTTACTGGTACCTGTAGCTTCCTCCGCGACCTCCCCCACAACTGAGGGATCCTAACAAATGGTGTGCTTGAGGAGACTGATTAAAACACTCATTTTTTGTGAGAGAGTGTCTACTTGTTGAACCAGGGCACTAATCTTGAAATCTAAGGCATCTAGTTTCACCGTGTGCTCTGTAGAAATAAGGGAGATAGCTTGATGAGCCTGATTAATGTATTCTCCTTGCATGCTAATTGCCTTGGTTAGCATTCTTCATCCTCCACATTTTAGCCTGAGTGTGCACAAATTGAGTGGTCCGAGTGGTTGCAGTTCTCGGATCTTGAATCCACTCCACCTCCTTCTCCAAATCTTGCTCCTCCAGATGCTCTTCCTCCTCTGGGACAATAGCTTCAAGCTCCTCTATCTTGCACTTTTCTTTTAGGGAGGTCTGTGTTTCATAGGATTCCCAAGCATTTTGAAGGTCTCTGTTAGCCGAGGCATTTCGACTACCCTCACGAGCCATACTACTATGGCGGAGCATAGAAACTCTGAGACTTCTGAAATGACAATTGAAACTATGTTGCATGTCGTGGGAAAGCAGAGTGTCTCACTTCTGGTGGGAGGCCTTAGTTATAGTAGATGGTAACCTTGTTTGGCCAAAGGCTTCCCACTTCACTATCGGATGAGTGCATGTCCAGCCATAATAACTGCTACTCCACTTCCCACATTTATGTTCATTATACATATCCTTATTATTTACTCTGCCACGCTTGAGCTAATTTGTGGATTGCCAAGTGTCTCCCTTTGTGATTTGATGTCGGCGGTGCCCATATTTTTTGTTCGAAGTGCTCCTTGGTCCTAGCACTATGTCCTTGTGAATTAATTCCCACTTATTCTCTTGTACTTCCTGGGTCTGCCACCCACTTCTCATGTTGTCCCTCGATTGGTTGTCTTCATTCACCTATTAAGGGGAAATCCTTTGTACCCCTGTGCCACTTCTTCTGTTAAATTATGTCTTGCCTCGAAAGAAGAGTGCACCTGTTCGGAAGTTTGGTGCATGTGACCTCAAGACAATAGGTGTCCAAGTAAGCTGAGGGATTATCAATTCCGTAATTTGCCAAATGATCTGCCACTACATTCACCTTTCTTCTCATTGCATGAAGGATTAACCCATCCAGGCATGATAGGTGATACGTGATGAGTTCTGTAACCTTGACAAGCCTCCAATGCTTCGTGACTTTACTTGGTTTAGCTCCTGTATACATTCTTCTTGCTGTCGTGATCACCAATTGAGAATCCCCCTCCACCATGGTGGCTCCATCTTTTAGTTGTCTGATAATTCTCAATCCTTGCTCAAGCGTTGCAAATTCCATTTCGTTATTAGTCCCTTCACCCAGCGATTGACTATAAATATGTTGAATTTAACCTTTGTTGTCCCTGAGAACACTAGCAATGCCTGCAGGTCCCGAATTTCCCCTGGAGGCCCCGTCAAAGTTGAATTTGAGGAAGCCTGTCGGTGGAGGAATACAGGTATTCACGTTGGTACTTTGTTGATGTTGATGATTTGATGAAAACGTGATGGTTCCCATGTCAATATCAAAATCTTTTAGAAATTTTAAGTCCAATCTTGAGATGTTCTTGTCGTGTTCTGCTTTCCCTTTCGAGAGAACTGTTTGTTTAATGTTTTCTAGAATTGTATCTTTTGTAAAGTTTATGCCTCTTATTTCATTTAGGAATACTCACATGTTTCTTTCTTTCCAAATCGTCCATGCTATAAACCTTGGGATAAGTTTCCAGATTGTATTAACCAATTGGGTATTGGAGAAATTACCTCTCCAATTCTCTATGGTTTCCTGAATTGAATTCCTTACCCTATCCGTCCTCTTAAGAATGGTTTCCATCCAATTCCATAAGTTGTCTGCCCATTCACAAGTATTGAGGAGGTGATTCATGGTTTCCTCCTCAATTCCACACATGGGGTAGCGAGATGGGCCTATGAACCCTTTTTTCCTAAGGTTATCCCATGTAAGCGTTCTTCGGTGCATCAGGAGCCAGAGGAACGTTTTAATCTTCGGCCATAGTTGAGCGTCCCACACTTTGTTGTGCCAATTGACTTTTTATTCATGCTCAATACCTTCTGAGTGTGAAGTTGCCCCCCTCAAGCTTACCCCAGCGTGATTGGTCATTATCCCCTACTCTCCTTATCCTTTTTTTTTCCAGCTCTGTTCTCAGTTCCCTTAAACTATTGTTTTCTTCTACCAAAGGTTCTATCTCACTGAATATCCACATTCTCCATGCTTGGTCATTTTCATTAGGTTTCCAGTATTGGTTCATTGTAGTTCTCCCTAGCTCCTGGTTTCTTCTTTGGATATCTAAGAAATCAGGGGTTTCCAGCTTAGGGAGTTGTTGCCACGCATCTTCCCAGAAAAGGGTAGTCTTGCCATCTCGAATTTCCCAAAAACTCTACTCCTGAATTATATATCGGTTAGTTCTCGCCAGGTTCCAAATTGGAGAGCCTTCTGGAGTTTCTTGCATTTGGATTAAGTTTTGCAGTCTATGATTGTGAGCATACTTCTCTTTCCAATGTTTGGCCCATGGTAAGTTGGGTTCCTTCAGCCACCTCCACCATAATTTTGCTCCACAGGCACGGTTAACAGTGAATGGGTCCTGTAGATTCAGCCCTCCCAAATGTTTGGGTTTGCAAAGCTTATCCCACGCCATTAGAGACCATTTCTTCTTCCTTGAATTACCCGACCAGAGAAAAGCCCTTTAGATGACCCTTATCTTCTGAAGAACCCCTTTGGGAGCTGGGAGAATGGAAAGCATGTAGTGCGGAATGGCTTGGAGAATAGCTTTGGTGAGGACAAGGCGACCTGCGAAGTTAAGGGTTCTGTGTGTCCAATGATGACATATTTTTTCCAGGCTAGCTAAAAGTTTTTCCCAGTGCAATTTCTGCCAGGGCTTGTCAGTCAGCGGAACGTCGAGGTATCTCGAGGGGAGGTTGCATCTTTTGAAGCCTAGGATGGTTGAGAGATTTTTCTGAACTACTAGGTACATATTAAAAAATAAAATAGAGGATTTTGTTAGATTAAGCTCCATGCCTAAGGCTTTGCTGAAGTGATTGAGAATACTTTTGTATCCCATAGCTTCTTTGACAGAGGGCGTGCCATGCAACATTGTGTCATCTACAAACTGTTGATGTGTTGTTGCAGGGCTTGTGGGCAAGGGTTGGAGTCCTTCAATGATTCCTTCCTCTTTAGCTTTTCTGATTAATCTACTTAAACCTTCCAATAAAATCATGAAAAAGAAGGGGGATAAGGGATCACCCTGCCTCAAACCACGCGAAGGAGAGAACTGGGTTGTTGGGGCTCCATTAACTAGTATTGAAAATCTTGTGGATTTGACCAAAGCTAGGGTCCAGATTATCCATTGTTTAGCAAAACTGAAGGCTTCTAAAATAGTTTTCAGATAGTGCCAGTTTACCTTATCATGAGCCTTTGATAGGTCTAACTGCCTCATCATACCTACTTTCTTTTGCGTTTGAAGAGTGTGAATCATCTCTTGTGCTAGTAAGATATTGTCCAAAATCTGTCCCCCCTCTATATAGCCTGATTGCTCTTCCTAAATAATACCTGGAAGAATGGGTTTCATTTGATTGGCTGTGACTTTAGAAATATTATTGTACAGGACATTGCATAACGCAATTGGACGAAACTTTGATGGCATGTTAGCTTCCTCCTCCTTCGGAATAAGGGCAAGGAAAGTAGAGTTGAGGGACTTGAGGATAGAAGAAGAGCATCGTGAATCCTCCATTGCTTCCCATACCTCTCTCTTGACTATCTCCCAACAGGATTTGTAAAAGTTGATGGTAAATCCATCAGGCCCAGGTGCTTTACCATTTGGCGTATCTTTTATGGCCTCTTCCACCTCTTCCAAGGAGATTTCTTGATTTAAAGGTATGTTTCGCTCCTCCATGATTAGCTTGGGGATGGAAGTTATAAGTTCCTCAATGGCCTCCTCTCCGTCGATCTCTGGTTCCTGAGAAATTCTACTAAAGTGGGTTGTAAGAAGGCTTGAGATTTCTTGATGAGTTTGTATAGAGGTTCCCTGATCATCTTTAAGGCTTAGAATTTTGTTAGCCCCTCTGTTCTCAATGGAAGATCTATGAAAGAATTTTGTGTTTTGTTCACCTTCCTTAAGCCATTGAATTCGGGACTTTTGCTTCCAAAGTGTTTCCTCCTGTTGGCATCGTAACTGTTAGTCCTGCATTAGCTTCTATTCTCTGTTCATAGTTTCTTGGTCTATGTTACCTTGAATCCATCCTTCATGAATTTGTTCCATTTTCTCCTCCAGTTTCTTTTTTTCCTTAAATATATTCCCAAAGACTTCATGATTCCAGGGTTCGATTTTGGCTTTGATGTGTTTCAACTTAGCCTGTAGAAGATACATTTTGGTTGCCCATATGCTTAACGGTTCTTTCCACCATTGCTCAATTTTTTGAATGAACTCGGGATGAGTGAGCCAGAAATTTTCAAATCTGAAAGGTTTATTTCTAGGTGTACCTTGGATTGCTACAGTCATTGTTATGGGCCAATGGTCTGACCCTCCACTGGGAAGAATGTCCGATTCAAAAATGATCCCTTCTAGGAGAATAGTTTTTGTCACTAAAAATTTGTCCAGACGAGAGGCTATTTTCCTTTCACCTCCCCTTTTGTTATTCCACGTGAAAGCGCCGCTCTTGGGGAAGACATCTACCAGACTGGCTGATCTAATGAAGTCTAAGAAAGCTTCAGAGTCCCTGTTGAGCTTTCTAATACCTCCTCTCTTTTCTGTGAGCAAAGTGATCATATTAAAATCACCTCCAAAGATCACCTTTGCTTGAGGATATCTTAGCTTTAAGTTGGATAGTGTTCTTAGTAATAGTAGTTTGGCCTCTAGTTTCTGAGGGCCATAGACATTGGTGCATAGATATATTTCTGAATTCCCTACTATTTGGACTTCTATAGATATGTAAGGTTTGGTATCTTCAGAGCAAATGAGTTGGATTACCTGTGAATTCCACATAATGACCATGCCTCCCTCCCATCCATTGCTTGTTGTTTCCATGTATTCCATACGTTTACCTATTTTTTTGCTGATATTGACCATCGTGTTGCTTGAACACTTAGTTTCTTGCACAAACACTATGTATGGTTGTTCCTTTTGGACCTTCTTCTTTAACAAACATTATTTTTTTGGGCTATTTAGCCCTTTAGCATTCCAAGAAAGAACTTTCATTTCAAACAAAGTTTAGGAGGTTAGTGAGAATGCCTCAAGGGCTTTCATCTTACCTGAATTTAAGAGCATCTGTCTCAGTTCTTGTAATGCCTCATTGTTAGTCCTTCTTCCTATTTTTTTCCGGTGCTTGGAGTTGTTGCAGGTTTGATGCAGTCCTTGCATGCGTACCCTAGCCCTTTTGTTGTTCCCAAGCACTTACTCTACAACTCCATCTCTGCTTGTTGATGTGCTATGAATATTTCATTGATTCTATTTACCTCCTCTTCCGATATGTGTTCCATTTCCTTCTTTTTCCAATTTTCAACCATATTTGGTAGATCCATACCTTCTTTCTCTAGCATGTCGCTTGATTCCATATCTTCGAGCTCGATTTCATTGGTGAACATCTCCAAATCTTCTTCTACCCCCTTCATTGTTTCTTGAACCTGATAGGTAACATTTGAAGGTTTCGCCACTGGTTCGTTCATTTCTGGTGTTGTTGTAGGTCTACTTATTTTCGTTGCTTCTTGTTCTTTATTGTTGTCCTCTGACTCTGTTTCTATTTCTAACACTTCAAATGCATTGCTTGTATTTCCATGTGAAGTGCTTGCTTTAGTCTGGCATTTTTTATTTTCTCTTTGTTTGGCCTTTGGTCTTTTAAAGACTTCTTTGTTCTTATCTCCTTTGTTTTCCTTGTTTTCCCCTTCCATTTTGTTCATTGGGCATTCTCTGATTAAATCACCATGCTCATGACATTTTCCGCATCGGAATGGGATTTGCTCATAGTCTATGGCTTGGAAATAATCTTCGTCTCTGTATTCCAGCCATAGGCCCTCATGTAATGCTCCCGAAACATCCATCTCTACGCAGATTCTTGCACAAGAGGTATACCTTTTTTGTAATGCCACTTCTGAGGCCTTGATGAAGGTCCCTAGCTTGTTGCCTATTTGTTCCAATGTTGCATGTCCCCAATAGTCAATTGAAAGAGAGAAAAGGTGTATCCATACTGGTACCTGTTTGAAGGTTTCCTTTTCCGGTGTGAAGTTGGGTTTCCATGGCCTCATGTAAAGACCTGCTAAGGCAAAGAAATACGGCCCTCCATCAAATATTCGATCCTTGTCTTCCATATTGGAGAAAACTACTGTAAAGAAACCCTTGGCTCCTAAGTGTAGACTTACATCTCCTCTGGGTTTCCATTGTTGTTTTATCCACATGTACAGTGCTCGCTCTGTTGGCTAGAACCCCATGAACCTGCAGACCACTGCATGCTCAACCATGTGGTCATGGTAATCTTGAAGTTCAGAATCAGAAATCACTACCCTTAGGGTTTTTTTGGCTTTGAGCTTGCACGGACCCTGGATTTTTTTCCCAATTGTTGCTAACGTTGTTCCTCCCTGTTCCTCCTTGTCTTGATTTAGAACCTCTTCCTCTGTCGCTACTTGTTCCTTCTCCGGCTTGTTTCCTTGTGAAAATTGTGCTTGGGAAGGATTCGTGCTATCTCTGTATGCTTTTCTTTTGTTTTCAACATTTTCTTTTAGTTTCTTGGTATTTCTACCTTCATTATTCCTCTTCCCCTTGCTGGTTGGATTCTCCTAACCTGACTTCTCATACCCTGATATCTGCACCCCGTCCTGTGTTGTCTTCTTGTTCATCATTATCTGTTTGTATGATGGGGTCCCAATGGACCCCGCATTTTCCATCTGTTGGGTCAGAGTTTGCCCCCTTTTGCAAAGCGCTGCCGCTCTGGCCCTGTTCTCCTCTAGAGTAAGTACTTAGGTTGCAGTTGAAGCCATGACCTTCAAACCCTACTTCCCTCCAGAGCTCTACATCATATACTTTCTCGCTTAGAGGATACTTATCAAGATGCTCAAGAAAATTTGCAATAGGTTCAAGATCTTAGTACAATTGAAAATGATGGAAGACAAAGCCTTATTTCAGATCTGCTCATAGCAGAAGACAATATGCAGGAAAATCAAGTTCCAATTTCAGATTGTGATAAAGTCAAGTTGGCTACTTTAGATCTGGATTCAGATCGTGATGATGAAGAGTGCCTTGTTTTGAATCCCATGAAGGAGAGCTCTGTTGTTGAGATCATCTAGAATGAGGTAATCCAAGTGTTCACATTTCATTAGAACAAAGCCTTCACTGGGAGGTAATCCAGTCATTTTATGAAAAACAAGATGAGATCTTTGTTCAAGTAAGTGAAAAATATTCTTTGGATAACTCAGTGGTAAATAATAGAAGTGTTAGTTTTGAGTTTCAAGAACTATCTGAATTTTTTCCTCGTATGACTGATGAGTGCGACAAGAAATATGACAATCTAGTTACTATGTCATATGAAGATGATCAACAATGTATTGAAATTGCAGAAGACTAGGGAATTGAGAATTGTCATTCAGATTTTTCTTCTCATATTTCATGTTTTGAATTGTTATTTCAAGAAGACAATTATTGTTTTAGCAAAAGAAAACAAAACGTATTATCTCCTCTACCTCAAGATGAGATAGATCAACTCCTGAAAGGTCATGTTACAACCCAAGCTAATGCAGGTTTGCAGTGTTCACATCGTCAAGAAGGTGTTAGTGAAGCTTCTTCCACTTTTGAAATGAGGACAGTCTGGAAATTAGATTTATAGATCAACAAACATATATTGTTTTCTTTCATGAAGATGATAGGGTTGTCATGTTTGATAATCTTGAAGAATGTTTTCTATTTAAGAATGACTTACACTATGAAATTGAGGAATATGAGCCTGAGAGAGACAATATGCCAGAAATCGAGTTAGAATTTCTCATGCTTGAGGAATTCATAGCCAACACTTAGATAGCAGAAGCTTATACTTCTCTACGCCTTTCTATCAATCAGAGACCAACTGTTCTTTCAGATCAGAATGAAGGGAGTACTTGTATTTTTGTTGTTGGGTCTCAAGACAAGCTAGTGCTTCAGGATTTTCAAGATCCCTTCGACATTCTTTTGCAAGCATTAGAGAAGATGAATGTTGCCTGGTTCATTAGCATAAGCCTTGGTTTCAGTTGTTATTGTGAGTTGCCTACATATACATCGTTCTGCCTGCTTGAGGAAAGTGAGAGCAGAATTTCAGTGAGTAGCCATCTGTTGGATTGGTTACATTGGAAAATTTACTTCACATGATTGTACATATTTGTTCAGTAGGCATGTGGTTGTCATCAGTATTTGAAGCCCTCAAATATCGATGGTCAACTTCCATTAATAAGTTTTGTAAGTACCTATTTCAACTAAGTAAGTCTTGAGTCATTTATTCAGTCAATTTCAAGTCAATTTCGAGTTAATTTGTGTCTTTGAGTCATCAGCATTCAGTCATGTATTTTAGATTGAGTTTTTTTTTACTCCATGCCCAATGGATAAGGCTACTTAGTCTACGGTGTTCTTGGCACCTCCAAGGAGCTACCATCCCCAACGGAGCCAACGTTAGAGTTAGTATTTATACTGCCACCAATGATCAAATATGCTCTTATAAAGTGGTATTAGGGTGTCAAAGTCAATTTTTTTCATTTCAGTGAGTCTTCAAGTAAAAATATGATCACTGGGTATTAGGTCTAGGATTTGTTTTCACTCCTTCCAAATTCTTCCGAGTATTGGTTCATATCACCATTCAGTTGAGTGTACCATCATTCAAAGAGTTGTCATCATTATTTCAGGTTCCAATGGGTCATTTTACACCTTGTTTGTGCTTCAGTTGTGCTTAGGTAAGGCTCATTTCCCTCTCCTAAGGTTTTGAAGGTAAATTTTCTTGGATGGTCAAATCATCAACAAAACTTGTATCCTTATGCTCATACACCTTCCCCTATCCTTAATATACCTTTTTAAACACTTTTCATCACTGATATTCCTCAAATTCATCATTTTCCCACAAACCCTAGCCTATTGATACAATTTGACACTTTTCTATGTTAGGCTTGTGTTTTCCCCTTTTGGACCCCTTCCCCTCACTCAATCCTTGAAATTCTAATTTCCCCTGATTCCTAACATCCCTCTCTACTTCCCAAAATTTTCTCAAGAATTTAGAAGCCCCTCATCGCCTTCATTTCCCTTCATTTCTACAAATCCCCTATTCCACAAATCGGGATAGGTTTTATTCAAATGATGTTTCTAAGCAAGAAGAGATTAAT
Organism: Pinus taeda; assembly: GCA_000404065.3. Lineage (NCBI taxonomy): Eukaryota > Viridiplantae > Streptophyta > Pinopsida > Pinales > Pinaceae > Pinus > Pinus taeda. The sequence continues at coordinate 170,301 of APFE030968791.1, forward strand.
TGACAAAAGTGAGAGAGGTTTTTTTCCATCATAGACCTAAGAAGAAAAACCTCCTTCATTTTTTACACAAGTGTCATGGTTTTGGAGAAATGTCAAAACTACAGGTGTCACTGGAGAGTTGTTGCACTTCTGGAGTGACCTTGGGAAAATCAAGATTTATCCTAGCTGAAATGTCAAAAAGACTTGATTGATGAGTCAAATGATAAGTAGACAATGATATATTTCCAATGAGCTATCATGAGCTCAATTTTGAGTTGAGGAATACCTCCAAATATTGACTACAACAGCACTCTGCATTTTGGCAGCCTCATTCTGCACATTTTGACTAGTCTTGGGAGATTGAGATTTCGACAAGCCAAATGAGCTCCAAATTGAAAACTTCAAGATGTTTTGGAAAGTAGACACAACAAGATTTCCAAGGAGCTATCCCATGCTCAATTTGGACATCGGTAAGGTAGATAAACGTCGGCTAGAAGTGGTGTTGCGCGTTCAGGCCGGAGCACTGTGCGCAGGGACAAAGCGCTACGCGTAGGCCAGTTTCTGTGCATACAAAAGGATGTTACACGCCTATAGGAGGCACTGCGCGTTGGGCCAGAAAGGGCCAAAAGACCTCCTACCACCTAAAAAACATCAAAATTTCCCTCCTTTCCCTCAAACAAGTAAGTTTTCTTCCTGGACTTCATCATTGATTTGCAATTAAAGCTTTTAAGGATAATTTACCATGGCAAATGTAAAACCCTAGATTCTCCCCTAGTTATACCCTAGAAACCCTAACCCCTATTATTCCTCCCATCATCTATCACTATAGCCCTGAACCCCTCCCCTATATCACTCCATAACATTTTATATTCCTTTGTCCTTCATCCCACAAGCTATACTTCAAAAAAGGACCCAAGCCCCTCTCCCTCATTTTCATGATTCATACCCTTCCATTCATTTCCTAGCCCACAAAATACCTCACAAGGTCATCTCCCATTCCCTTATTCCTAATCACTCTTTCTCACCCCCTTCATCCCTTTTCTAAGAGTGCACATCCTCAAAATTTGCAAACATGGACAGAGGAGACAGAGACTATGAGGAGGAGGAAAACACTGGTAGTGACAGTTCAATAGATAGACCTAGGCATCAGAGAAAACCACACAAGGGAGGCAGAATTATCAGGGAAGAGCCATTAAACCTTAGGGAGTTGCAGGCCTCTCATTTGGTTGTCATTTATTTTAGGCATTTAAGGTGCTATGAGTTCTGTGAGCAGATAGAGAGAGTTCAACACCACCCTTAGCTCACCAAGCTTTTTGTAGCCAATCTTCGGGACAACAAGGTGACTCTTGCTAGGGTGACATTTATAGTTTCACCCTCCATTATTGCAAATGCAACCAGGATTCCAAATGTAGGGGAGAAGTGGTATAAGGCACAGGACTTGGATGAACACTATTATGAGCCTTACATCAAACCCAGGTACAAAAATGAAGCAAAAAAAGCTTTTTCCTTTCAAGTTCCTTGAAGATAAGTATGCCCCCATGGTGAAAATCATCATGAAATATTTCACTTGTGAGGGCAGATTTTCCAGACTGTACACCTATCACATCAGGCTTCTCATGCATTTTACCAGGGTGAGGATGTTAAACCTCCCTTATTTCTTGTTTAGGAATATTGAGAAGATGGCCCACTTTGTGCAGAAAAAGCCATACCTTCAGCAGATGAGTAGTCTTTATCATTATTCCCTAATCAAGATGATTATGCTTCATCATCTTAACCTCCTCAACATCTCCTAGAAAACATTTATTGCTCATGACATCTTCAGGGGTCCTTAAATTCCTCCACCAGTGTCCCAAGAATCAAGAGGACCTTCTAGCAGTGCTCAAGTGAAGACAGATGAGAAGGCCAAAGAGACTAGAGCTACTGAGGTGCCCGAGACCTACATGACATATCAGAGGGGCACAACAAGATTGTTTGCAACTAATAGGCAAGTGTTTGCTCCACAGGATGTGGAAGAGACCTTGCTTTCTTCATCAACTCATAGGCAAATGCTTTCTCCAGAGGATGTGGAAGGGGCTTTGCCTTCTTCATCAACACAACAGGTACAGGTGCAGCAGCTGCACAAAGGGAAAGAAAAAATGCAGGTGGAAGATCTTGATGTTGAGGAGGTAAGAGTATTTGATTTTATGGAGCATGATGAGCCAGAACAACATTATATTCATCATGGCATAGAGACAATTGACTTAGAGGCTCGGGATGAAGCAACAATAGAAAACATCATCATATAGGAGAAAGAGGCTCAAATCCAAGCATTGATGGAAAATTTAGCGAGAGCCAAGTATGTCATTACATATCTGGAACAAGAGAACAAGCAGTTGAGTGGCAAGCAGGTCCTCATGGAGCTGGAACTTCTCAAAATAAAAAGACAAGGTGACAAGGGTAAGTTAGCAATGTAAGAGGAAGAGACATCGGTCACTTTGACTCGAATCGAGAAAGAAATTGAGGGTGATAAAGAGATTTGGCTTGAAAGAGTCAATTTGCACTTAGAGAAGCTATTGCAAAAGGCCAATAGGGACAACCAGATCATCAGGCACATGGCCTACCACTACACGACCTGGAACAAAATTTGCAACATGAGGGTCAAACAAATGAAAGCAAGGCTAAGATGGACTCTAAAAGGAAAAAAAGAGGAGGATAGGCTAAGGTTGGTTGTTGAAGCCTCCTTGGCTAATCAGGATACTTGATGATGGTGCTGCTCACCAATTTTGGTCAAGTTTGGAGGAGTTTTTGTTTTTTGCAAATTTTGAAAATTCTAAACAGAGAAAATCTGGCTCAACGCGCAGCACCACTAGCGCTGCGCTTTTCCTAAGGGCACCCAATGGACAAATGGCTTGCATTTTTGGATTTAGAGCGATGAGTACATGCACCCTATTCATTTTTTAAGTTTTTGGGCTAGAACTGGTCCACCAAAAAGTAAAACAAAAACACCCTAAAAATGACCTTTCTACCACTTTTTGGACACACAAAAGCAGTCTTGGGAGAATCAACTTTTGAGGGGTCAAATGAGCTTCAAATGAAGAAATTCTAGCTGTTTTGGGAAGTATACTTGAATATCTTTCCATTGTCATGAGCTCAACTTGGATGCCGGGAAGGCCTCCAAAAGGGACCTGAAAGTGGCGCTACGCGTTGGACCAATGGCGCTGCGCGTAGGACAAATTTTGCACAGGATGGCCATTTTTCTATGTTTTGACTGTGTTCATGGATTTTCTCTCATGGAGGATGTTTTACTGATGTAAATTATGACTTGGCTTATAAATATGATGGATAATTAGTAGTAGAGGGTAGATTCATTAGATTAAAAGTCAATTTGAGCACAAATGAATCAGTTTTCTCGCTTTTAGAGGCAAGTTGTTAGGATGCCTAAATTTCAGTTTCTTGTTCACTTTTGGTTAGGTTAGCTCCTCATCTTAGGGATTCAGCCCCTGAGGATGGGATGAGGTTGAAACAATGCCTATATCTTCTTCTTTTCTCTCATTGTAAAGGGTTGGACTCAGCTGGAAGCTTATGCCTTGATTTTACAACATTTTGTAGCAGTTTAGCAGGAGATTAATAAAAATTGCAGCTATTTCTTTGGGATCCATGTGGTATGGAGTTTAGTTTAGTTTCTTCTCTTGTGATCATATGTTAATATGTTTTGTGTACTTCATTAATCATTTCATTACTTCTAAGTGAATGTTTTCAAGTTGATAGGCAGAATTCATAACATCACTGCTTTACTTTGGGGAAATATTCACCATTATATGTTTTCTATAGTCTAGGAAGGATCCATGGTAATCACATGCTTTTCCTAGCCTCTCACCAGTCTTAAAACAACTCACCTATCAAGCCCTAGAGTGCTAAACCTTATGCCTACCTTGCCCCATTGAACACCTTGCAATTTTGACCTAATTCCCTAGCCCTAACTGTTTGGCTCCTCCTGGTCCAGCAGAACCCCTTCAAATCAAATCAAACCTTGTGCTACTATACCTAGCCTAATATCCTTTTCCTGATCCAGTCATCTCGGCTAAGATCCTTACGAAGAGAGCCCTATCCCGGCCTAGTAGGGCTAGCTACTTGGATAAGCGTGGTTTGTGGTTACCCTGGAATTGCCTTCCTTCAGCCTAAGGTTTAATCCAGGTGATAACACTTGAGATAATTTCTCATGCCCCCAACATACCAACATAGGCACATGCCCCCCAAGATTCATTTCATTCACCTAATTAAACTATAGGTTGCTAATAGGTAGATGAAACAAAGGTTGATTTACGAGATCAGATTAAAGATTTGACTTAATTAGGGGAGGATTTGTTTTATTTTTTAACGAGGTTGACACAGTAAAAGAAATATCCTTATAAAGAGTTGTTTCATTTTGTAATGAGGTTGACACAGTAAAAGAACCATCCTTATAAAGAGTTGTTTCATTTTGTAACGAGGTTGACACAATAAAAGAACTATCCTCAAAAAGATTTGTTTCATTTTTAAACGAGGCTGACACAGTAAAAGAACTATCCTCAAAAAGAGTTGTTTCATTTTTTAACGAGGTTGACACAATAAAAGAACTATCCTCAAAAAGAATTGTTTCATATTTTTAACGAGGTTGACACAATAAAAGAACTATCCTAAAAAAGAGTTGTTTCATTTTTTAATGAGGTTGACACAATAAAAGAACTATCCTCAAAAAGATTTGTTTCATTTTTTAACGAGGTTGACACAGTAAAAGAACTATCCTCAAAAAGAGTTTTCATTTTTTAACGAGGTTGACACAGTAAGAGAACTATGCTAAAAATGAGTTGTTTGATTTTTTAACGAGGTTGACACAATAAAAGAATTATCCTCAAAAAGAGTTATTTCATTTTTTAACAAGGTTGACATAGTAAAAGAATTATCCTAAAAAAGAGTTGTTTCATTTTTTAGTGAGGTTGGCATAGTAAATAACTATCCTCAAAAAGATTTGTTTCATTTTTTAACGAGGTTGACATAGTAAAAGAACTATCCTCAAAAAGAGTTGTTTCATTTTTTTATGAGATTGACACAGTACAAGAACTATCCTCAAAAAGAGTTGTTTCATTTTTTAACGAGGTTGACACAGTAAAAGAACTATCCTAAAAAAGAGTTATTTCATTTCTTAACTAGGATGACACAGTAAAAGAACTATCCTCAAAAAGAGTTTTTTCATTTTTTAATGAGGTTGATACAGTAAAAGAACTATCATAAAAAAGACTTGTTTCATGGCTTCCAAATGGAAGAAACACATGTCAAGGGACACCCCTTGATCATGGCTTCCAAAAGGTCTTCATTAGATGAAATAATAGTTATATGGAAGGAACATATGTCAAGGGTATCAATAGGGATAAGTGATCCAAACTTATGCAGGAACACAACAAAATATAGATATAAAAATGAACACAAAGATGCAGCAAAAATAAAACTTCATTTCATTAAAATCAAAGAACTGAAATATGTTTACATACATAATGGAAATAACCTAGCTCAAATGATGGTATCTTATCTCTGAGAAGGTATGTGGTGGATACATGCCTTTGAACTGTGTTACAATGAGGCTCAAAGGCATATTTATTATTGAGAACAACAGAAAACCCTAAACATCCAAAAAGCTAACCCTACGAGACGAAATGCAAAAACTATGGGCCCCATTTGGGTAAATTGGTACATCAACTTCATGGGGTCGTAACTTTGGCATATAATCTCCATTTGACGTGCACAATACCTCATTAGAAATATCTATCCGAGGAATACAAATTTCGAGTGGCAAACATCAATCATAGCCCTATGTTGGCCTCAATTTTCCCCAAAAATGTCGATTAGGGCCTCAAAACATCTTCGAAAGTTTAGGACCCAAAAAACTGCCAAAAATAGTAAATTGTGCTACAATTAAGGAAAGCAAAAAATTGAAAGAGACAGTGGTGGGTGTCCAAGTGGAATAGGCAGGTGGCCACCAACATCCACCTGGATCAATAATAAAATCATATTTCAATTCCACCATTGAAGTTTTGACCACTTTAGTTACCAGATCTAAGTCAAAAGAAGTTGAGCAGAAAGTGAGAGGCTCGCTTGCATCAGTAACTAAAAACATGGGACAGGTAGCCACATAATTAGCCCGTGGTAGGGTAGATACCACTTCCATATAAGGAACATTCAAGGGTGTCAGATGATTGGTAGTTGAAGCAATATTAATGTATGAAAGATGATCAATCGTCATAATGTTTCAATTGTGAGGGAAGGACATCACACGAAAGAGTGTCAATATGAAAACTCTCATGGCATAGACATAGTCTCGCCCAAGGAGAAAATTCAAATCTAAGGGACCTTGGACTACCATAATATCGATATAAATATTCTTACCTTCCAAGGTAATAGGTAACTCTGGAAGGATCCTTAAAGGTTCACTAACGGTTCTATTAAAAGCTAACATATTTTGTGTAAAAGGCACAAACTGAAGGGAACCCAAAGCTTTCCAAGTACTGCAGGATAAAATATTGACAAAAGCACCTTCGTCTACATTCATATGCTGCACATTCTTACCATAAGCCTTCAAAATAATTTGGAAAGGGGTGGAAGAAGGAAGACGAGGTTTTGTCAGTGTACTCCAATCAAAATAAATAGCCTCATTACTTGGATGGGGTTCAAAAGCAATAGATGAAATCCCCCCATGTGTAGAAGAATCTAAGGTAACATGAATAACACGAGAGGTATGAAGTTCACTCTCTAAAGGGAGAGTGGGATCGACCAAAGATGGAATCGGTTTGACAACTTGATCAACAAACAATCCATCAATCTGAGTGATACATGTTTCAACCTCCAATGGAAGAGTGGAATTGATTGTACTTGGATTTATATCAATAACTTCATCAAATGACGGTAGATGGGGAGAAAGTTTATGGTAATTAGTTGGAATTTGTTTCTGTGAAACAAGTTTTTCAAACAATTTTGAGGCTTCATTCATGTGAGTGAAAATGTGTCTATGATGAGTCCCTTTACATAACCTACAAGGAAACCTAACCTTAATCTTTTTCCCTAGAATCTCAGAATCATTGGTTGATGGATCAACAATAAGTTGATAAGAATCATTGGACCATACTTCCAAGGCCTTATGAATACCAGGACAATTGATAAGGAAGTGGTCACCCTTACAAAGCTTGCAAGGGTATTTTAGCCTACGATGCATTGTAGAAGTTTCCTCATCATTACCAAAACTTATAGCCATGGTCGGTTGGTTGACTTCTTTCTTATTTGTCTTCTTCTTCTTCTTCTTCCCTTTCTTCTTCTTCTTAGTCACCTGGTGAGTACCATCAAGATTTTTACCAAGCAAAGAAGAAGAAAAGGAGGAGGACATGTTGTGTGAAGAAGGTAAAGGGTCAACAGTAGGTTGGTGATGTTGATATGGTGAACTTGGTTGAGGTGAAAAACTCAGTTGAGCTGGTACAATTGGAGTATGAGGAATTAAAGAAGTTGAGAACAGCCATACAGGTAAACCTATCATGAACCCGGGGAGTGATAATGCAGCCATGTAAGGAGGACCAATATTTGCAAAATCATGGAAAGGATTAGGGCTCCCGTTAAAAGGGAAGTCTTTATCGGTAACTCCCAACATTGTTTTCATTAGATTCAACTATATACAAAAAAAATAAAAATAAAAAATCAATACTACTAGTTGAAAATTTACAATCCACACCTAAAGTCACTAAAAACTAAAAACAAACAATTAACACACGCTAAAGAATCTAAGGATTCAAACCATGCAAACAAACTTTTCACAATGAAATCACTTGTCCGTAATGAAATCCAACATCGTAGAAATCAAAGTGAAAAGTGTCTATAGATATGAGCGAGTGGAACTAGTTACACTGACAACCTTCTTAATGAAATGATCTCGTGTGAGTAACTTCACTTATGCCATCTCGAGCGAAGATTACCCTCCAAAAAGTCCAAGTGAGTCTAGTCAATGTTTGTTCCAAGTATAGTAGGACCTTCCCTCTATCGTCACCTCGGGTAATAGCCCTAGGATTATGGTCACTAAGGTTACTAACTACAACAATTATACTAGGGGCAACAATCGCAGATCGGACATACACACAAGGGAAGAGTAACAAATCTCAATCCCCTTGAAAGCTCCTCAATAAGGTGAATTGGAGGTTTACTTTCAAGTGACCGCATGTACCTTTCAACACCATTGTAATACGTGTAAGTCACTCTACCATAGCCAATAAAGTGGGTACGATCACTTCACTAGGTCTGATATGATCTTGTGCTTGACTCCTTTGAAAGGGGAGCTTCCCAAAGCAAAATTGAAATAGTTGGATTTATCTCCCTATCGCAATATTCTGGTGTTTATCTGCAGCTTACTCACTTCCCTATTCCAAAGCCCAACACTTAATCTATTATACATGTTAAAGATCCCTAAGAATAAAATTTTCTAAATGAATTTTATTAACATTGTGTTATTAAGTTATTATTTGCTCAAAGGGTAAATGGACGTGAAACTGATGGTATTATGACTTGACTCAAAACTCTGATGCATCAAATATGAATTTTGTAATCTCTTCATTTCGATGAATTCTAGCTAGAGTAAGTAAAGAGGTTCTTCTTTAAAATATTAACTCCAGAATGTGCCACTTATAATTTTTTAATGCAATTTAAAGATCTAAATTGCAAAGCACACAATGTAATCTATGCACAATTTGCTTGAAAACTATGCAAATGTAATCTATGAATAATTTCCACGAAGACTATGCAAATGTAATCTATTCACAATTTGCTTTCATGAAGTGAGAATTCTAACCATGCAAATGTAATATATGCAAGAGAATTATTCAAAACAAACATAAGATTATTCCAAATCAGCGAAGGAACAAGAAGACTATTTCTCTTCTCTAATACAACTAAAGAACCAATCAAATGTAAGTAAATGAAATCAGGTGAAAATTCCATGGATAAAAAATAAAAATAAAAAGCACTCAAAGGTGATTAACACTCAGACACAATTCAACAAAAACATGAAAGAAAAAACATGCAAAAATTGTTAAGAAACTGAGACAAATCTTTGAGTAAGGAGCAATGGAAATTGAATTCAAAACACCCAATGAAATCCTTAAAATGAAAATGGTTGAATGAATGTTATGCAATCAATGTTTAAAGTATAATTTTGATTATACTTCAATACTGGAATTAAAAATGACTTCAGTTTCCAATGCAGCACAAGAAGCACATCTCATCAAAACTCTAATTCTTGAGAAACCCTACCTTTCAATCCTTGAAAATGGACAAATCTCAAGAAAAATCCTTCACAACACCCAATCAAACACATGGAGACTGACTTGAGGCATATACAAGTGTAAAACAATAGGGAAAAACCAAAAGTTTGGATTTAAAGAGGATAAAGTGAGTTTTTCAAAAGTTTCAGGCATGTGCGTAGGCTCTGGAGTAAACCAGTGTGCATGCACTCTATTGCTAAAGGGTAAGTGTGCAGATCTGCGCACTGTGCCTAAAGTAAAAATGCACACATCGAGGAAATTCATGATCCAGGTGGATATTGGTGGCCACCCACCAATTCCACTTGGACCCTACCATTGTTTCTTTCAGTTTTTTAGTTTCCTTAATTGTAGCACAATTTACTATTTTTAGCAGTTTTTCGGGTCCTGAACTTTCGGAGCCGTTTTGAGGCCTAAACGATGTTTTTTGGGAAAACTGGGAGCAACATGGGTCCATGGACTAGTGTTTCTCTTCCCAAAGTTGTATACCTTGGACAAATATTTCTAACGAGGTATTGTGCGCATCAAACGGAGATCATATGCCAAAGTTACGACCCCGGGAAGTTGATGTACCAATTTACTCAAACGGGGCCCATATTTGGCGCTTCATCTCTTAGGGTTAGATTTTTGGATGTTTAGGGTTTTCCATTGTTTCTCAACAATAAACAGGCCTTCGAGCCTCATTGTAAGACAGTTCAGATGCATGTAGCCACCACATCTCTTCTCAGAGCTAAGCTACCATCGCCCTAACAAGTTTATTTCCATTTCTGTTTGTAAGCATATTTCAGTATTTTACAGTAATGAAATGAAGTATTCTTTCTGTTGCATCTTTTTATGTATGATTATATCTATAATTTGTTGTGTTTCTGTTTAAATTCAGATCAGTGGTATCAGAGCCGTCTTCTCTTTCTTTGTATTTCTTTTCATGTCCCCAACGAGGTCGGGATAGAAGGAGTTAGGGCTTGAACTGGTCGAACCTTTGCAAGACCAACCTCGAAAATCCTGATGACCTCCCATGGTGGATGAAAAGAAAGACAATGGGGCAGGAGATCCTATCAAAATCTTGCTCGAAGAGGCCCTCGAGTGACAAAGGAACTTGATGATGGACAACTTTGCCCAGATCCTTTAGCAACTACCCAGGGGTAACAAATCTACTTCCAGCAGCTCCTCTGGAAGTGCCACACCCTTTAAGGTACAATTTAACTTTGACATTCCCATATTTGAGGGTCAGATAGATGCAGACATCATATATAAATGGTTAAATTTGCTAGAAGGGTATTTTTTTGTTCATGATTTTTCCAGCGAGGAAAAGATTATCTTCGCTCTTCTCAAAGTCGCCCCCCACATCAAGGACTAGTGGGAAACCTACTACGAGCATAAGGATGAAATTATAGCCTCACTATTTTTAGTAGCACCCATATGGAATTCATTATGGGCTGCCATCAAGGAGCAGTACTACCTTGTCGAAAGCTATGAGGATAAATACATAAAGTGGACCACGCTGCGGCATGGAATGGACTAAGACGTGTCGGAGTGTACCAATATTTTCCATACCCTTCGCACAAAGTTGGGTATCAAGGATTCGAAGTAGCATTTGGTACTCAAATACCGCGACTGCTTGCATAGGTACATCCAGGACAAAATAGAATTCCTAAACATCTCCTTGCTCGGCACGTCATACTGATATGTCGTCAAGATCGAGCAAAATTTTAAACAGAAGAAGCGAGACTTTGGATCTACGAATCTGAAGTCAGGGAAAAGTGCCCTCAAACCATAAAACAAAGGACAAATCCAAGGCAAGGTGACCAAAGACAACTCGCCAAAGCTGCAAGCAAAGAACAATGTCGTGAAGCTAAAAAAGGACATGGGAAAGTGGCGTGAGTTCCATAAGAGCTCCACTCACAACACAAGTGAGTGTTGGGCCAAGCAGTCACTGGTGGCCGAGCTAAAGGTTTTAGAATCAGATGCATGTTCCGACTATGAGCCAGAACCTGACAAGGGGAATGATAAAGGGAAGCAGATCATCGATGCAGAGCCTAATGCCACTGTTGCTTCCAGAAAGATCTAGAAGGAGGAACTCGAAGATCCAGAGGAGGAGGAACACCTCTTCCACTCCCATATGTGGGTAAAGGGCTCCCCACTATAGTTCATTTTCAACAGCAGGAGCCAAAAGGACCTCATTTCGGAAGAGGTTATGAAGCAGCTAGGCTTACCAACCACAGCACATCCACAACCATACAACTTCGGGTGGCTTCACCAAGGAAGGGATCTTCGCGTGAGCCAGTAGTGTCACCTTCCATACAACATCAAGCCCTTCATGGATGAGGTATTGTGTGACGTTGCCCCCCTTGATGTTTGTGATGTATTATTAGGCCAACCATAATTGTGGAAGTGACATGCTGTGTACGAATCAAGGCCTTGTGTTGTTATTGTTACTTTGGGAAATAAGTTGTACAGGATACCAAAGGTAGCACCACCTACCGCAATCTCTTTAGTTACTGCAAAACAATGCAGTAAGCTCATTTCCAAAACCGGGAAATTTGTTTTCCTGATGATACACCCTCAAGGAAAGAAGAATATGGTGACCACGACCTCCAGACAAGGCCCCTCCACCCGACAACTACAGATGGACAAGGTTGTGGAGGATTACGAGGACATTTTCACCTCCCCCATAGGGGTTCCTCTGCACTATCAGGAGAAGCGCTCCATTGATTTGACCCCATGTGCGTCGTTTCCCAATGGACCAATATATCGGTGCTCCATTCTAAAGAACGATGAAATCAAGAGGCAAATTCATGAGCTGATGCGAAAAGGTGATATCCATCCGAGTTCATCGCCTTGTGGGAGCCCGATCATGTTGGTACAGAAGAAGGATGGGACTTGAAGACTTTGTATTAGCTATTGAGTGCTAAACAAGATCACTGTCCGTAATAGGTACCCGATCCCATGGATTGATGACCTCCTGGACCAACTAAAGGGGGGAAAATATTTTAGCAAGATCGATTTGAAGTTAGGATGTCACCATGTACCAATCGAACCCTCCGATATGTGGAAGACTACCTTCAAAGCCAAGGAGGGCCTTTTCGAATGATTGTTTATGCCTTTCAGGTTGATGATGCTCCTGCAACCTTCATGAGGCTAATGGATGACATCTTGTGGCCATTCACCAACTCATTTGTAGTGGTATACTTGGATGACATCTTGATCTTCAGCCGGAGTTGGGAAGAGCACCTCCACCACATCCGACAGGTTCTCCAAACACTGAAGCAACACAAGTTATGTGCCAATTTGGAGAAATGCACTTTTAGCATGACCCAGGTTCAGTATCTAGGATACATTATTGATGAACGAGGGGTGCATGTGGATCCAGCCAAGATCCAATTCTTTCAAGATTGGCCATCTCCAACCACTCTGACAGAGCTCCGTAGCTTTCTGGGTCTTGCCAATTTTTACCACAGGATCGTGTTGGGATTTTCTCATATCACTGGGCCTTTGAGTCAAGTCACCAAGGGAGGAGCGAAAGAAAAGTTCTTTTGGTCTGAATCTCAATAGAAGGCATTCACAGAGTTGAAACATCGCCTCTACTTGACACCAGTGCTCGCATTACTAGACTTGCAACAACCATTTGAGGTCGAGACAGATGCCTCTGACTATGCTATTGGTGTAGTCCTTACTCAGCACGGGTATCCAGTGGCATATCACAGTGAGACACTTTCAAACACAATCCGGAAGTATCCCACTTATGACAAAGAGATGTATTCCATTGTGCAGGCCTGCCGACAATGGAAGCATTACATTTTGGGGAAGGAAACGGTCATCCACACAAACCACCGGCCCCTGCAGTTCATATAGACCCAAGGGAAATTGCAAAATGATCGCCATCATAAGTGGTCCACAAACCTGCAACAGTTTCATTTGAATATCAAGTATAAGAAGGGAAGCACCAATAATGTTGCATATTGCCTCAGTTGACCACCGATCATGGTGTTAACCACCGTGCTCAACTTTTGTGGGCACGAGACTTCTTATGGGTCACCTCTCTATAAAAGCAACCCAGAATTTAGCCACACATACCATACACTCTTGGAGATTTAGCATGTTCCAGATTTTCACCTCCAGGATGCCTGCTATGCCACCTGGGTCACCTTTGTGTTCCTTCAAGTGAGTGTGCCAAGATGATTTGGGAAGCACACTACAGTCGAGCTGTTGGGCATGTCGGGGTTGAGAAAATGGTGGCAGTACTACAGAAGTATTTTTATTGTCCGAATCTTCGACAGGATGTAGGGAAGTACCTCAGATCATGCATTTCTTGTGCCATTACCAAACCAACCATTAAGAAGCAAGGCCTCTATACACCGTTGCCTACCCCTAGTTGACCTTGGGAATCCATCTCCATGGATTACATGTTGGGACTCCCTTCTACTAAGCATGGAAATGACTGTTTTTTTGTGGTCGTCGACAAATTCTTGAAGATGGCCATTTTGGCGGCCTGTAAGAAGAATATCACAGCAGAAGGCACTGCTAAACTCTTCTTTGAATGAGTGTGGGTACACTTTGGGATCCCACAATCCATCATCTTAGATCGGGACAACAAGTTCCTCAGTACATTTTGGTCCAGTCTCTGGTTGATGCTGGACACCAAACTCACTAAGTCCATAGTCTTCCATCCCCAAACTGATGACCAGACAGAGGTTGTCAACAGGATGATCGTACACATTATGCGCATGTACAACTCAAAGAATCCACGCACATGGGATGAGAGCCTCCCCTATGTTCAACACAGTTATAACTGGGCTCTCCACAGCTCAACTGGCCACAACCCTTGTCAGATGGGCTTGGGATTCCAGCCACTATTTCCCATTGATGTGGCCATGCCATTTGCAGCTACTCAAGTAGATTCGGTTGATGTCCAATTCGAAACAAATAAGGCAAACAACTTCATTGAGCATATCCAGCATATTCTTAGCAAGTCCACAACATTCTAGAGAAATCAAATGCCAAGTACAAGTAGCAACATGATCAACATCAGGTGTCACACAAGTTTCAAGTGGGCGACAAAGTCTGGTTGCATTTGCAAAAGGAACGCCTTACTGGAGCATATCGAAAACTCAGACCACTCTGATATGGTCCTTAAACCATTACCAAGGTTGTGGGAGACAATGCATTTGAGCTCAACATTCCCCCATTCCTTGGCCTGCACCCAGTGTTCAATGTGGACCACCTTCGGCCATACTTTCCACCATTACTGGACACATCCGACATTGCAGAATAGCTTACAACCACATAGTTAAATCCAGATTCCATGGAACAAGTTACAACTGATCGGATCATGGACACACAGATCAAGTACACTCGCCAGCAGAAGATCCAAATGTATTGAGTTGTCAAAGTCGACCAACTCATTCACCAGAGCGAGTGGCTCACCAGGGACCAAGTTCAACAGAAGTTTCTTCATCTCATGGAGGAACTGAACGCAATGGGGACCATTGCTTCCTAAGGGGGAAGGAATGATCCAGGTGGATATTGGTGGCCACCCGCCAATTCCACTTGGACCCCCACCATTGTTAATTTTAGTTTTTCAATTTCCTTAATTGTAGCACAGTTTACTATTTTTAGCAGTTTTTCAGATCCTGAACTTCTGGAGCTGTTTTAAGGCCCTAAACGACATTTTTTGGGAAAATTGGGAGCAACATAGGTCCATGGACCTATGTTTTTCTTCCTACAGTTGTATTCCTTAGATAGATCTTTCTAACGAGGTATTGTGTGCGTCAAACAGAGATCATATACCAAAGTTACGATCTCGGGAAGTTGATGTACCAATTTACCCAAAACGGGGCCCATAGTTTGGCGCTTCATCTCCTAGGGTTATGTTTTTGGTGTTTATGGTTTTCCATTGCTTCTCAACAATAAAGAGGCCTTCAATCCTCATTGTAAGACAGTTCAGAGGCATGTAGCCGCCAAATATCCTCTCAGAGATAAGCTACCATTGCCCTGGCTAGTTTATTTCCATTTCTATTTGTAAGCATATTTCACTATTTTACAGTAATGAAATGAAGTATTGTTTCTGTTGCATCTTTGTATGTATGGTTATACCTGTAATTTGTTGTGTTCTTGTTTAAATCTAGATCAATTCAAGAAAAAAATAAACCAAATCTAGCTTAAAATCCAAATTTCTAAACTTTCCAAACACTCAAGTAAATCTTGTGCAATAGGTTGAAAAGATCAAACAAGGAAAAAGAAAGAGATTGAAATGATTCCCCAGCAGAGTCACCAATTTTTTAGGAGGACAAATCTCTCTTACGTGCAAGAGCGATCTCCCTAGGTTTCTAAGAACCCTAGTAACAAACACATAGTAATTGCTACCTTTCCCAAAGTACTAATCGTTTGAAAGAAACAGAATGAAAGAGGCCTCTTATTGGTTTAGCAAACTGATTGATGAAGTCCCTCAAAGATTTCGATCACACGCTCTTTGATGCTCCAAATGTCCTCTCGACACTCCCAACAGCTTCTCCGCAATGTTCTGAAATAGATATGCGAAGATAGAGACAAACAAGAATTTAAAAGCATACAAGATATAATCAAAGAGATAATGAACTAATTAACCAATTATACAATGCAAACTGATCAATTATGCAACCAAAACTCATGTAAGTGATCAAGGAATCCTACAAATTAAATCAATAGATATTTAACAGAGAAATAACAATTGCTTATATTCATAAAACTGGAGAAAAGCTTTACAACCATGTAGCCTTAATGTAGCAAGTCCTTTCTGCAATATCCACTCCTCTCCCTTGCAAGACAAGCCTTCCAACCTAATCTCGACAATATAAACCTACTTCCAACAATCCTCCCTCAAACCCCAAACTTGTAATGTCTTTATAGGCCAAATATGAGAATTTATGGATCCATTCTCCAAGGGATGAGATTCACTATTAGTGGGATATAGGTACCACAGAGGAAGGGGAGTTACTCCATGATGGGAGGGACCAACATTGAATAGGAACCCATTTGAATCTTGTGGGTTAGGATAGATGCTACCAACTATGCTTTTATAGACTTTACTTTTTATTTTTACATACTTCAAGTCATGTGCTCATGTTAGAGTGGAAGATAGTGCATCTTTTGTGCAGATAATAATGGTCCTCCCTGCGTATGCGCAAAAAATGACTAAGAAACTATGAACATAGCCAAAATTTGGGTTTTTTACCATATTATCTAGAAATTCCACCTTCTTTGGTATGATTTAGTTTCAAACTCTGCAGGGTAATTCTTTGGAACACATGTGTGGATAGAGAGAGATCCAAACTGATGGTCATTTTCCTAATGCAACAAAATGACATGTAACACCCACCCTACCCCACTTATTCGCACTCTCGGTCACATTAATGCATGAAACCTTGGGCTAGGGCCAAGTGCCCGACCCCCTTCCCCCAACGTGCCAACAACTTTAATTCAAATATAACCAGAGTATGATAAATGTTAAGAACTATTATTGTGGCATGGAAATAAACCATGGTATTGCTTTGCCAAAGGTCTAGGGGTCGAACCCCGCCGAGGCTAGTCGACCTCTTGTAATTTTTTTGCTAATAACAGAGGGCATGTGGCACCCACTCATTAGGCCACGTGGTGCCTTGTAATTGGGCCACTTCAAAAACAACAACAATCACAAATTTCTAACCCGGCCTGTACATCCCAGCCATGTGTCAGTACAAGATTGTCTCGTCTGACACCATATTTTGTACAGTCAACTAATGATGTCATCATATGGCTTGCCCAGTCAACAATCCAGTCAACCATGCAAGTTAAATTTTAGTGGTTTGCCAAAAAATTTAGAACGCGATAACTTTCGCATACGATGTCGAATTGAGATGATTCAAGTAGTGTTGGAATGAGAATGACAAACACTTGATTTGGCACTGGTTTCGAGTGATTTGGAGCCTATTTTTTATCCCATGGATCATTCCTCCCCATTGGAAGCTTTTGGACCACCATAAGTCTATTTTTATTCAGAAATTAAGTGAGGGTATAGCTCCCTCACTTTCTCGATCTCATTCCACTTTGCTTTACTTGGATTGGTACCTTTGAGCTCCACTCAAAGATAATTAACATTGCCTCTACGTGAAGTCCCAATTCTCCTATCAAGAATTGTATCTTTTTGCAACTCATCTAAGTATTCAGGAGTAAAATATTCAATATATGGAAAATGAACAATCCTTTTGTGATCATCAATCATTGGAGGGTCATGCAATCTCAAGTTTTTCACATACACAACAGAAGAAATTTGCATATAAGTTGGAAAATCTAATCGGAAAGCATTGTTACCAATCTTCTCCAAAAACTTGAAAGGACCATATGTGATTGGCTTGGGATTTTTACCTTCATCTTGAAGTCTTTCCTTGTTGATATACAACCAAAATTGATCTCCCACTAGGAAATCATGATCAACTCGATGCTTATCATGTATTTTTTTGTACTTTTCTTTGCTTTCATCAAGTTTCTCTTGTACTCTTTGATGCACTAGATGAATTTGTTCAATGAAAATTTTGGCCTTGTCCACATCACTATGTCCATCAACTACAATATCTTTAACAAAGATGAAATCCAAAGGATACTTTTGCAAATAACCCAAACATGCTTCAAATGGAGATACTTGTGTAGATGAATGATTGGCTCAATTGTAGGCATGTTGGATGTAATTTAAATGCTCATCCCAAAGTTTAGGATGCTTACCATAATAACCACGAAGGAGATGAACTACTGTTTTGTTTACCACTTTTTTCTAGCCATGGGTTTGTGGATAAAATGCTATGCTCTTCTTCAACTTGGTATTTATGAGATCCCATAAACTTGGCCAAAACTTCGCGATAAATTGAGAATCTCAATCAGAAATAATAGAAGTGGGCATCCCAAAGTAAACCCATACATTTTGGAAGGACGTCTTTGTGGTCTATTCAGTTGTAACATGCTTCTTACATGACATCAACACACACATCTTGTTGAAATGATCCACAAAAACATAAAGATAATCATTACCTTTGTTTTTCATTGGTATTCCTCCTACAAAATCCATATAAATACTTTTCCAAGGACGAGAAGGAATAGGAAGTAGAGTATACAAACCCAATTTCCTATCACTAGGATTTCTAGTAGCACACATGGAACGCCCTCTTACATATCCTGAAACACTTTCATTCATTCGATGCCAAAAACAATACCTCTGAATTTGTGCAAGTATTTTGCCTACACCAAAGTGACTAGCAATAAGAGAAGTGTGGGCTTCTCTTATTACATTGACTCTTTCACCCTATGGAACACATAACTTTCCAAGATGATACAACAACTTGTTATGAACATGATAATCCAACTCTTCAGCGTGATTTCCTTGAATTAAAGTTGCATAAACATCTTTAAAATCATCATCTTGAGCATATTTTTCAATATAACTTTCATACATGATTGAGTTATGCTTAAGAATGACAGATGCATTAACAATAGGATTTGATAACATATAAACAACTTTGTTGTATATACCTTTCTTGTACCTGATTACCAAATGAAATTACTATAGGAATCACATCCACCTAAAATGTCTAGATTTTTCTAGCTTGGTTTTCGATTATGAATATTGCAAAGGTTGATGGTCATTATGAATAATTGTTTATTTGCCCATCAAATAGTGCTTTCATTTATTTACGTGTTGTACCAAAGGATACACCTCTTTATCATAAGTTGGATAGTTAATTACTACATTGGTAAAGGTTTTAGAATGATAAAAATTAGGCTTATGATCTGAACTTAAACATGAACGCAAAAAAATACATATATAACCATAAATGCAGAGTTGCAACATAAATAACACTTCATTTCATTAATATCAAAGAACTCAAATATGCTTACATACAAAATGGAAATAAACTAGCTCAAGCGATGGTAGCTTATCTCTGAGAAGAAGTGTGGCAGCTACATGCCTCTAAATTAAGTTACAATGAGGCTAAAATGCTTATTTATTATTGAGAAACAATGGAAAACCCTAAACATCCAAAAACCTAACCCTAGGAGATGAAGTGCCAAAACTGTGGGC
>APFE030968791.1:190901-226865 GCA_000404065.3 Pinus taeda
TTGAGAAACAATGGAAAACCCTAAACATCCAAAAACCTAACCCTAGGAGATGAAGTGCCAAAACTGTGGGCCCCGTTTGGGTAAATTGGTACATCAACTTCTCGGGGTCATAACTTTGACATACACTATTTGTTTGACACTCACAATACCTCATTATAAATATATATCTAAGGACTACAATTTTTTACTACCTTTTTTTCCACTAAAACATCATTTAGGGCCTCAAAATGGCTCCAGAATTTCAGAACTTGAAAAATTCCCAAAAATAATAAATTGTGCTACAATTAAGGAAACTGAAAAACTAAAAGAAACAGTGGTGGGGGTCAAAGTGGAATAGGTGGGTGGCCACCAATATCCACTTGATCAATCCTCCCCCTTAGGAAGCAATGTTATCTATTGCATTGAGTGTCTTCATGAGATGAGGAAACTTCTATTGGACTTGGTCCTTAGTCGGCCACTTGCCTTGGTGCAGGAGTTGGTCAGCTTTGAAAACTTGATACATTTGGATCTTCTATTGGCGATTGTTCTTGATCTGTGTGTCCATGATCCGATCAGTTGTGGCATATTACATGTAGTCTTGATTTCACTCTGTTGGTATGAGTTGTTCTACAATCTCTAATGTGTCTAGTAATGGTTGAAAGTATGGTCGAATCTGGTCCACATTGAACACTGAGTGAAAGCCAAGGAATGGTGGAATGTTGAGCTCGAAATCATTGTCCCCTATAGCATTAGTGATGGTGTAAGGCCCATAACGGATTGGGCGAAGCTTATGGTGGGGCCCAACGAGGTGCTCCTTCTGCAAATGCAACCAAACTTTGTCGCCCACCTGGAACTTGTGTGGCACCTGATGCTGATCATGACGTTGCTTATACTTAGCATTAGCTCTATCCAATATGTCATGGACCTGCTGGTAGATGTGTTGAATACGCTCAATGAATTTGTTAGCCCTGTTAGCTTCAAACTCTACATGAGTCTAATCTACCTGAGTAGCTACAAATGGTATGGCCACATCAATGTGACATAGTGGCTAGAATCCCAACCCCACCTAAAAGGGGTTATGGCTAATTGAGCTATGGAGAGTTATGTTGTAGTTGTGCTAGAGATAGGGGAGGCTTTCATCTCATGTGTGTGGATGCTTCGAGTTGTAGATGTGCAGAATGTGCACGATCATCTTGTTGGCAACCTTTGTTTGGCCATCAGCTTGGGGGTGGAAAGTCGTGGACTTAGTGAGATTGGTATCCAACATCGATCAGAGACTTGACCAAAATGTAATTAGGAAATTGTTGCCCAATTTGAGATAATGGACTGTGGGATCAAAGTTTATCCACACTCGTACAAAGAAGAACTTAGGCTTCTGTTATGATTCCCTTCTTGCAAGCTGCCAAAATGGCCATCTTAGAGAATCTATCGATGACCACGAAAAAGAAATTGTTTCCATGCTTAGTAGAAGGAAGGCTCGACATGTAATCCATGGAGATGGATTCCCAAGGTTGACTAGGATTAGACAGAGGGATATATATGCATTGCTTCTTGATGGCTAGTTTGGCAATGGAGTAGGTAGTAAAGTATCTGATGTACTTCCAAACATCATGTCAAAGGTTCGGCCAATAAATATACTTCTATAGCATTGTCATTGTTTTTTGTACTCTTAAATGTCTAGCGACTTGACTGGAGTGTACCTCCCAAATCATCTTGGCATGCTCACTTGAAGGAACACATATGTGTCCCATGTGGCATAATATGGAACCCTAGAGGTGAAAATTTGGAACTTGCTTTCCTTCCAGGAGCATTTGGTATGTGTTGTCGAATTCTGGATTGCTCTTGTAAAGATGCAACCACCCTGAAGTCTCATGCCCGTAAGAGTTGAGCATAGTGATCAAAGCCATGATCGACGGTGAGCTAAGGGACTCTGCAACATTATTGGTGTTTCCCTTCTTATACTTAATGTTCAAATGGAACTACTGCAGGTTTGTGGAAATTTTCATGGCAATCGTTATGCACCTTTCCTTGTGTCTGTATGAACTGCAGGGGTCGATGGTCTATGTGGATGACCGTTTCCTTTCCCAGAATGTAATGCTTCCATTGTCGTCAGGCCTGCACAATGGAATACATCTCTTTGTCATAGGTAGGATACTTTCGAACTGTGTCTAAAAGTGTCTCACTGTGATATGCCATTGGATGCCCTTACTAAGTAAGAATTGCACCAATAGCATAGTCAGAGGCATCTATCTTAATCTCAAATTGTTGTCATAAATCTGGTAATGTGAGCATTGGTGCAGAGAAAAGGCAATGCTTCAACTCGGAAAATGGATTATATTGGTATTCAAACCAAAAGAACTTTGCTTTCACTCTGCCAAATAACTTGTATATTGGTTGGGTCCACATGCACACCCCTCTCATCAATGATGTACCATAGATATTGAACCTGGGTCATACCAAAAGTGAATTTCTCCAAATTGGCACACAACTTGTGTTGTCGCAGGATTTGGAGGACCTGTCGAATATGGTGTAGGTGCTCTTCCCAACTCCAGCTAAAGATCATGATGTCATCCAAATACACCACCACAAATGAGTTGGTGAAGGGCGTAAAATGTCTTCCATCAACCTCATAAAGGTTTTGAGGGCATTTGTTAACCCGAAAGGCATGACAAGCCATTCGAAAAGGCCCTCCTTGAATTTGAAGGCAATCTTCCACACATCGGAGGGTTTGATTGGTACTTGGTGATAACCGAACTTCAAGTCAATCTTGTTGAAATATTTAGCCCCCTTGAGCTGGTCTAGAAGGTCATCAACCCGTGGGATTGGATACCTATTATGGGTCGTGATCTTGTTTAGCGCTCGATATTCAATAAAGAGTCTCCATGTCCCGTCCTTCTTCTGTACCAACACAATCAGCCTCCCACAGGGTGATGAACTTGGCCTGATATTCCCTTTCTACAACAACTCTTGAATCTTCCTCTTGATTTCATCGTTCTCCAAAATAGAGGGTCGATAGATTGGTCCATTGGGTAGCAATGCACCCAGGGTCAGATCGATGGAGCGTTTGACTTGACAGTGTAGAGGCACCCCTGTGGGTGAGGTGAAAATGTCCTTGTACTCCTCCACGACCTTGTCCATCTACTGTTGCCATGCGAAGGAGCCCTTTTTAGAGGTTGTGGCCACAATATTCTTCTTTCCCTCAGGGCAAATCATAAGGAAAAAAGTCCTGGTATGGGAAATGATCTTACTGCATTTCTTCGTAGTGATGAAAAGAGATGGTGGTAGGTGGTGTTACCTCTAATATCCTGTACAACTTATTTCCCAAATTAATAATAACAATGCGAGGCCTAGACTCATACACAACATGTCGCTTCCACAAATATGCTTATCCTAATAATACATCACAAACTTCAAGAGGAGAAACATCACACAGTACCTCATCCATGAAGGACTTGATGTTGTAAGGAAGGCGACAATATTGGCTAATGCAGAGATCTCTTCCTTGGTGGAGCCACCTGATGATGTACGGTTACAGGTGTGCTATGGTCGATAGTCTGAGTTGCTTCATGACCTCTGTTGAACTAGGGTTCTTTTGGCTCTCGTTGTCGACAATGAATCGCAGTAGAGAACCCTTCACCCACATATGTGAGTGGAAGAGGGGCTCCCCCTCCTCTGGATCTTCGAGCTCATTCTTCTAGATCTTGGTGGTGGCAACAGTGGCACTAGGCTTCACATCAATAATATGCTTCCCTTTGTCATTCCTCTTGTCAGGTTCTAACTGAGAGTCAGAACATGCATCTGATTTGGAAGCCTTCAGCTCAGCCACCAGCAATTGCCTAGCCTGACACTCATTTGTATTGTGAGTGGGGCTCTTATGGAACTCACACCATTTTCCCATGTCCTTTTTTGTCTTTATGGTGTTTTCCTTTGCTTGTAGCTTCAACGGGTTGTCTTGTGTTTCCCCACTTTGGCTTTGTCCTTTGATTTTCAATTTAGGGGAACCTTTCCCTTGCTTCAGATTTGCAGATCCAAAGTCTCGCTTCTTCTATTAAAATTTATTCTCAATCTTGACAGTGTATAGATACACTGTGTTGAGTGAGAATATTTCCATGAACTCCATCTCATCCTGGATGTACTTGTGTAGACAACTACGGTACTTGAGTATCAAATGTCGCTCACAATCATTGATGCCCAACTTTGTGCAAAGGGTATGAAAAATATTTTTGAACTATGGCACGTCATGGTCCCTTCCTTGTCGCAGCGTGGTCCACTTTATGTATTTAACCTCGTAGCTCCAAACACGGTAATACTGCTTCTTGATGGCGTCCTAAAAAGAATTCCAAGTGGGTGCATCTGAAAATAGTGAGGGTGCACTCTCATCCCTCTTCTCACAGTAGGTTTCCCAACAGTCCTTGACGCGGGGGGGCGGCTTTGATGAGTGCAAAAGTAACTTTTTCCTAGTTGGAAAAATCATGAAGCGAAAAAAAAAATTCTAACAGATTTAACCATTTATCTACGACATCCACATCTATTTGGCCTTCAAATATGGGGATATCAAAGTTATATTGTACCTTAAAGAGTTTGGCGCTTCCAGAGTGGTTGCTGGAAGGAGATACATTGCTTGTGGGTAGCCACCAAAGGATCTAGACAAAGTTGTCCATCATCGCGTTCCTCTGTCGCTCGAGGGCTTCTTCGAAAAATATTTTGAAAGGTTCTCTTGCCCCCTCATCTTTCTTTTATTCCTCTATGGGAGGCCATCAGGGTTCACGAGGCTCGTCTTGCAAAGGTTCAACCAGTTCGAGCCCTAACTCCTTATACCCTAAACTTGTTGGGGACATGAAAATAAAAACATAGAAAGAGCAAACCTGTCTGATACCACTGATCTAAACTTAAACAAGAACACAACAAAATACAAATATAACCATAAATACAAACAACAGAAATAACACTTCATTTCATTATAAAGAACTGAAATATGCTTACATACATAATGGAAATAAACTAGCTTGAGTGATGGTGTCTTACCTTTGAGAAGAGATGTGCTAGCTACATGCCTATGAACTATTTACAATGAGGCTCAAAGGCTTATTTATTATTGAGAAACAATGGAAAACACTAAACATCCAAAAACCTAACCCTACGAGATGAAGCGCCAAAACGGTGAGCCTCGTTTGGGTAAATTGGTACATCAACTTCCTGGGGTCATAACTTTGGCATACAATCTATGTTTGACACGCACAATACCTCATTATAAATATCTATCCAAGCACTATAACTTTCGACTGCAATCATTAAATAAAGCTTCATTTTTTCCCATTTAAAAAAAACATCATTTAGGGCCTCAAAACGGCTTCGGAAGTTCAGGACCCGAAAAACTACCAAAATTAGTAAACTGTGCTACAAATAATGAAACTAAAAAACTAAAATAAATAGTAGTGGGGGTCCAAGTGGAATAGGTGGGTGGCCACAAATATCCACCTGAATCAGCTTACCATGTTGCATCAAAACTTCTCCCATGGCATAATCACTTGCATTGGTTTGAATCTCAAATGGCTGCTTAAGGTCTGGAAGTGTAAGAACTAGTGTTGTACTGATTTTCTCTTTCAATGTATCGAAGACTTTCTATTTCTTTCCTCCCCACTAAAAGACTTGTTTCACATTTGTCAATGCATGTAATGGTGCTACAATGAGTGAGAAGTTAGCTATAAATTTTCTCCAATACTGGTCTTCTCCCAAGAAGCTCCTAATTTTGTTACAATGTTGGGTTTAGGACAATTCACAATGACTTCAAGTTTTGAAAGATCAATATTCAATTCAACCCCTCCTACAATATGAACCAAATAAACCAAATAGGTTTTCCCAAATTCATGGTTATACATCTTCAAATACAATTTCTCTTTCTTTAAGACATCTAAACATTGTTCCACATGCTTGACACGCTCTTCACGAGTCTTACTAAAAATCAAAATATCATCTAAGTAGAATATGAAAATATCATCAAGGAATGGTCTCAACACATCATTCATAACTCTCATGAATGTTGCAAGTGAATAGCAAAGCCAAAATGGCATAACTAACCATTCAAACAAACCTTGTGTTGTCTTTGAAAGCAGTCTTCCAAATATCACCTTCAACAATCTTTATCTGGTGATAACTGCTTCTCAAATCGAACTTAGTGAAATAAACAATATCCTTTAACTGATCTAGCAAATCATAAATACAAGGAAGAGGATAACGATTCTTTGCCACGATTTTGTTCAAAGCTTTAAAATCCACACACATGCACCATGTACCATCTTTCTTTGGAACCAAGACAATAAGAGAACCACAAGGAGATGTGCTAGGCCTGATGACCCCTTTGTCAAGCAACTCTTGAAATTTCTTCTTGATTTTTTCATTCTCCAAAATTGACATTTTGTACATGTTAATGTTTCGAAGAGGTGCATCTTGTTGCAATTGAATCTCATGTTGGATTCCTCTTTTAAGAAGCAACCCATCAGGTTCCTGAAACATCTTATCATATGTGTTAACAACTTCAACCAAATCATGCTTGAGTTTTGAATCACATCCTTGGAAAGCTTCAGATTCAACAATATCTTTGGGTTTGATCATCAACAATACAAATTTCTTACTAGAATTTACAAGCCTTTTTAGTTGATCATCACTTCCAAGAGGCAATTTCATCTTCTTGCAATGTGCTCTAACTATATACTCAATTCCATCTTTAAAAATATGATATTTTTTCTCATGACAATAGAATATGTCATTTCCACCATACAAGTATGGACTCCCTAAAACAATTCCACATATGTCAAGTGGTACAACATCAAGCTCTACCTCATCAATAAAGTTTGCAGTGATGACAAATTTAAGTTTACATTTTCTTATCACTTCCAATTTTGCATTTTCACATACCCAACCCAAATGGTAAGGTTTAGGATGAGGTGTAGTTTCTAATTTTAGTTTCTTGACAATAGCTTCAGAAATAAGGTTAACTTCAAATCCACTATCAAACAAGGTATCAACTTTGGTATGGTTTGTAATGACCCTAATATGGAAAATTTCAATTCTTTCTTTATCATTTTGAGACTCACTAGGCTTACTAGAAGAACTAGTACATGGAATAGAATCTTTACCTTCCATTCCCATGGTTGTGATTTGGTCTCATCACCTGAATCAGATCCTAGATCTTGTTAAGTTGTTGCAACAGTCTTTTGTTTCCCCTTGTTGTTAAACTTCTTTGGTCTCATTTCTGGATGTAGTTTCCAACAATGTTCTTCATCATGGCCCTCTTTTGAACAATGTTTGCATGTGAGTTTCTCTCCCTTTTTTTGACAGTAGCATTCTTTTTGCCTTTGACTTTAAACTTCCCCTTTCCGTTATCTCCATATTTACATGGCTTCTTGCTAGTCCCTTAAGGAACATTCTTGCCTCTTGCTTCTAAATGAGTTTCCTGAACACATACTTCATCTAGATTGGTGGGATTAAACATAATAATTGTATGCCTCAAATAACTATGTAATCCACCTATGTATTTAAGGAGAGTTCCTTGTGAAGACAAATCAACACCCAAGATTAAAGCTCTTCTTCTAAATTCTTGTGTGTAACTTTGAACACTCTGACCTTTAGCTTGTTAAAAAATCTTCCAATCCATAATTTATTTTTTCATATAGGCTAATGGATAAAATTTCCTTCTTAATGTAGCTACAAAATCATTCCAAGAAGAGATAATTTTACATCTTTTTTTCAAGTCTTCTTCAATTCTGGCCTCCCAAGAGATGTGAGCTACATTTTCCAGATGAAGAGAAGCAAGATGGATCTTGGTCACATCATCCTTAATACTTTGAATTCTACAATATACTTTTATTTGACGAACACAGTTATCCAACTTTTCAGCGTTTACTTCTCCATTGTACATAGGCAATTCAAACTTGACATCAAGCTTATGCAAAGGAGGCTTAGCATGTCCTTTTGGAGATCTAGTGGGAGTATGTAAAGGAGATGAATAAGGAGATGAGGATGGAGGAGATGTTGGAGGTTAAGGAGGAGGTGGAGGTGGAGGCTTTCTTCCATCACCACCATTAGCTTTTGGATGATTTGAACTCTCTCTGTGCAACCATTTTGTCCTCTCTTCATTAAAAAATTTCAACATCTTAGACATGATAGAAATCCTTTATGAAAGCTCTCTCATCTTCATACATTGTCTCATGTCCTTCTTCATGTGCCATAACTAGTGGAGTTTAAGGAGTTTGTGACCTCCTTGAACCAATTTGAAGATTTGGTTATTAAAGCACTCCTTGTCTTTTCAACTTTACCCTTGTAAGCATGAAGAAAACACTTGCAAGCACAATCAAACCTTCAAAACCACTTGGCTCTCATACCAAACTAGTCTGAAATTAAAAACTTGAAGGTTTCATAAAAAAATTGCAAGCAAGTTTATGTCTTGTGGGAAATGGATCAATTTGCAAAAGCACATAAACTTAGTGTTTTTAGTTAAGTTTTGTAGAATTAAAATAGAGAAAAATAGACCATGAAAAACATCACACACACAACAATTTGATGACAGAGTTCACCCATCTTGGACTATGTCACCAGGTCTAGCTTCCAATCTTTCGCATTTAAATTATATGCTCAAAACTGAAATTACATCACTTTACATAGCTCAAATTGCAACAATGATACTACCATTGTGTCCAAAACACCGAAAAACCCTTGTTTATGCTCTTCTTGCGATCAAAAAGGCTAAAGAATGACCAAGTTAGGACTCTTCCTCCATTTCCATACTATTTGTCTAGCAGATTAACAAAAACTAGCTAACTGTGTGACGAAATCCGCCTTTTCATTGACCGTTGAGCGACAATTTCACCTAGGACCTAGACTGATTCCAATGCAAACTGTGCAATTTATCGCCTCTTTAATCGCTCCATTAACCCTTAAGATTTGATTTTCTAGTCCTTAAGGGTGGTCACACGTTATT
Organism: Pinus taeda; assembly: GCA_000404065.3. Classification (NCBI taxonomy): domain Eukaryota; kingdom Viridiplantae; phylum Streptophyta; class Pinopsida; order Pinales; family Pinaceae; genus Pinus; species Pinus taeda. Next base: position 199,858 of record APFE030968791.1, read on the forward strand.
TAATATGGTCAAGGGCCAAGGCTAACCACTCGACCCAGTCACTTTAGCCCTACCTTAAGTTGTGTGGTAGGGCACGAAATCAGGGGCCAGGGCCAACTTCCCACCCTGTCCCACTTCTCTGCACTCTGGGTCATGTTAATGCATGAAACCTATGGCTGGACCAAGTTCCCCGCCCCCTTCCCCCAATGTGCCAACAACTTTAATTGAAATGTAACCAAAGTATGATATATGTTAAGAACTATTATTGTGGCATGGCAGTAAACCATGGTATTGCTCTGTTATAGGTCTAGGGGTCGAACCCTACCGAGGTCGGTCGACCCCTTGTAAAATTTTTGGCCAATAAATGAGGGCCACGTGGCACCCTATCATTAGGCCACGTGGTGCCTCATAATTGGGCCACTTCAAAAACCAACAACCAATCACAAACTACCAACCCAACTTGTAAGACCCTACCACATGTTAGCATAAGATTGACTTGTATGACACCGTACCCTGCATAGTAAGCTTATGAAATCATCATACAACCTTCTCGGTCAGCAACCCAATCGACCTTGCAAGTTATCTTTTAATTGTTTGCCAAAAAATTCAGAACATGATAACTTTTGCATACGGTGTCAGATTGAGGCGATTCAAGCGACGTTGGAATTAGAACAAAAAAACAATACTATTTGGAACTAGTTTCGAGTGATTTTGAGCATTTTGAGTTTTGAGCATATTTTTTATCTCCTAATCACTCTTTATTGATGGTCTTCCAGGTAAAAGCATGTTCTTCGTGCTTCTAGGGTTTGTTAGGTCATAGGATTTATTGTCATGAGTCAAAGGAGTTAACATCATGTTTATAAGACCCATTCAAGTAAGATGTAATTTGTAAAATAAATTATTTTGAGTCTAGAACGTCCTAGAAACCTCAAGATCACAAGTCAACTTAGAGAGGGGTTATTCAACCTCTTGGAAAGGCTATATATAGAGACATCTTCGATCTCAATTGACACACATCACCAACAAGTTCAATCTGTAATAGAAAGGAGAACAAAGAAGAGTTAAGGACAAGGATGAAGGAAGAAACCCTAGCGAAGGAAGAAAGACAAGTTCTTGGGAATTTTCTCTGACACATGCGATTTTCTAGAGCAATTGTAGGGGCCAAAATTTCTAAAGTTACTGTAGGTCCGAAATTCTTTTGTGGGGGGGTGAAATTCCGAAATTGGTTCAGTTCTGGAAGGGTTTGTCTCTGGTTGACTTGGTTTGACTTTGACCTAATTGGAAGGTCTCTTTGGAGGGATGACTTGGCACTGAAGGAGGAAATTATCTACGGTTTGGGTCTTTGTTGTCTCATTTTGAAGTAGATTCTATAAGAAGAGAAGAGATTTTATATGTTTTCCCCTTGGAGGGGTTTTTCCCTGGCTTAGAGCCTAATATCTGTGTCCATTGTCATTACTTTTTTTTATCTTGATATTTGTTTAATGAAAAGATCTACTTAAGAAACACAACAAGTTAAATAAAGTTCATAAGAAATTATTAAGGAATAAGGAAAATCTGAATTAATAAGCTGCATATTGCATTTTCCAACAATAAGTAGCTGGAAGCAGAAGTTGACATTAAGGGTCTTACAACATGTGACTTAAGGTTTCTACTAATGATTGAGATATGGCATGGTTTCCTAAAAGAATATAAAGCAAAATTTTGTGCATTGCAGCAGAAGAAGATGTGGTGGTACAATCATTTGTGAAGCAGTTTGGCTCTGCAAAATGTTGTGATTGGCTATTTGATGACACATTAGATTTGATATAAATATTGTCAGAGAACCAGGAAGGTCGAAGTGCTTTATGATTCATAACATGATGCAAGATGAAGTTGTGAAGTAGTAGTATGTCTCCATTGACGAAGAAGACAACCAATGTATTGATGATGTTCCTTTCTCTGAAAAAGATGGGTATTTTTAAGACAATATTAGGTGTGGATATCTCCTCCCTGGTCAAGAGGGAGTGAGGGTGGACACTATATTCTCCATGTGTCATGTACTATGACTGGGACTAATAGTTATAATCCTAGTGAATGCACTGGTAGGGAGAATGGTGGATTGAATAAGCGTCTAGGAGTGATATTCTTTGAGGATTTATACTTTGACCAAGACTAACCACCGCAAGTCAAGTACATTAATTCAAGTTAAGAATAGTCCTGAGGGCTTACATTTCCTTGTGTCAAGTATTGTGACAATGGATTAGGACAATTGGTGAATAACCGAGTGGGATATGTGCCTAAGAGGAAGTGGTGTCCAAATTTACGCCTCCTAGCATTGTGCTTTGAACTAGTGGAGAGATAGAAGTTATTAGTTAAGGCCTTTCTATTTTGACAATGTTGGTTATGATGATGTAAATCATCTTTGATGCTTATCAATCCAGATCCTTTCTTATAGAAGTTCTCAACTTAAGAATATCTTGATAGTCATAATGAATACCTCCCTATTTAAGAGGAGTTGTTGAAATTGTAACTAGGTTTGGTCTTCATAATTGTCATTGTACTTGTAAAAATATGTATTTTATATAGAAATAAAAGAAGAAAATTATTATTATTATTATTATTTTATTATCAAGCATGTTCTTCATGCTTATTTTTAATCAAAATTCCAAAATGGCATGTTGTTCATGACCCTATGATAAGAAGTAAAATTTGAATTTTTTTAAGTGTCCGTCCAAGTTTCCAAGTCGACCCTCTTGTTGGAAAAATCATCCAACCCATAAGACATGTCCCTTCATATGGTCGAACAACTATAAATTTACACCTTTGCTCCATCATTTGGGACACAATCCAACAATGATTTTTGGTAATAAATTTGGATGTCTGAGGTAGAATACAGAGGTTCCTGAGGAAGAAATATTCAGGCCTGTGGCATACAATCCTGAGGCACATATAACCAAGCTTATGTGGAAAATCCTTCAACACATATGTGAGTTACTTGGGGCATTTTTCTATAATGTTACAAGTATTTTTGAGGCTTTTATCATATGTAATACACAAATATTCAAGGTTCTATGTGATGCAAAGTTTCTATTATGTGATGATGCATTCCTGATGTGAGTTTTGTGATGGTTCTTATGGACATATGATGCGATTTTATCTCTATGAGAATTAGATAGACACGTGACATTTTGTAATCAAACTTATTGATATAATTGTGACAGATAAGGAGGGATGACTAGGCACTTGGAAATCTAGCTAGTTTTTCTTGGATTTCTTCTATTGATGAATGATCTATAAGGAAAGGATTGAAGAGGTTTCCCCTTGTGGGGTTTTCCTTGGCCTCTAGCCTAATTTATGGTGTCTCTTATCTTTTATGTATTACAATTGTACAATTGTTTGATGACCTAATGAAAGAAGTAAAGAATAAATTAAAAACATAAAAATAAATAGCCATAAGTAATTATCATGTCTAGAAATTCTCTATTTCTCTCAAATTTCAACAAATGGAAAGGGAAAATGATATTTCAATGTTTCTTTTTTAACTCTCTATAGCCTACATAGATTCATCATTTTCTATTTTTCTTCAAAACCACAACTAAAGGAAAGACCCATTGACTATTGTAGATGAGATATATAAAATCTACTTTTAGTAGTTTTTGAAGTTCTTCTCGCATTATCTCATTTAACATTGGATTCATTCTTCATTGTGGTTGTCTTATGGTCTAACATTTTCTTCTATATAGATATGATGTATGCATGTATTTGAGTGGATATCTTGCATATTAGTATACTCCCAGTCGAATTCTTTAGAATATTTTCTTAGTAATTGATTTAATTGATCCTCTTGAGATGCTTCTAAATCAACATTGATATTTAAGTACTACCTAGGACCAATTTCAATAATATTACTATTAGAATTTTCCATTGAATTCACTGGAAAAGTGTTTTGAAATAAATATTACAAGGATTACATTGTACAATTTTCCTAAAAGCTTTGTTTTAAAATGTGATTTATAGCAAGGTACTAAGTTGCTTCTAATTATCCTGCAATATATGGATTGGATATGAAATCATTAAGTAAATTCTCATATGTTTCTTCTTAAAGATCAATAACTTGAGAAAAAGATAAATGAGGTTGAATTACTTCTTCCTCTGAATCTATTTCTTTAGGTCAAGACATTTGTTCTAATTTAATTAAGGATTTAGTAGGAGGATAAAGTGTCACTTTTTTGCTTTCATTACCTCTAGAAATTGTCATATTTACCTATCTACAACCAATAAATGCATCAGTTGTAGCCAACCATGGTTTTTCAAGAACGAGGAGATGTCCTCCTAGATTAGATTTAGGATGAAGAATTAAAAAAATTACTGGATATTCCCATGAATCTAAGCATGTCATGATATCTTTAGTTACACCTTCTCGTTTCACTCTTGATCTATCTACTAATTCTAAAATTGTAGATGTTGGTCGAAGATTACATATATTTAGACATTTCATTGTTTCCATTTTCATAACATTAATAATTGCTCCTAAGTTAATTAGGGTGTTTGGAATTGAAAGATTGTTGATAGTAATTGTTACTTTTGGTATACTAGGATCAACAAATTTTTCAATTGAATTTCTAGTTGACATTAAGCTTTCTAATTTCCAATAACATGAATTAGGAGTGGATCCTTTCATTTTTATTAGATTTCTTCAAACATAATTCCCTTATTATTTTTTCATAAATTGGTATGACTTATTGCTTGCAATAAATAATTTTAATACATTTTTTTTCAATTTATTTCAGCTCAGTAAGGTTAGACAATTTTCAGTCACATGTCTCTACACACAAATGCCAAAAAGTTTAATATTGTATGATGGGAATTCCCTTAATGGATGATTCTTCCTACACTTAGGATAAAATATAGACAATGTTTCATTTTTCTCTTCATGTCTCTTCCTAGCCATTTCATGTATCAATTTGTGAACCGTGAGTAATTAAGAGATTAATCTTGAAATTTTCAAGTAAATTGCCTAATTTATCTCTAGTAACACTTCCTATAGTTGACTTATTGATTTCAGTCAATTTCTCCCTTTAACCTTTTCCAACTTTCACTCTTCCTCTAGAATACTTCTTGCACAACTCACATATTTTTTTATAAGGTAAATAAGAGAACTGCTTGGTCCCATGAGATTTAGTACATCAATATATTCATTCTTGATTCCTTTTAAGAAAATTATGTCAATGGTGTATGGGTTTAGTGTACTTTGTTTGGGCTTTTGAAGGTTGTAAGAAAATATTTCTAGGTAATTTTCTAGACTCTCATCTTCTTGTTCAGACATCCTAAAGGTATCCTCCTTAGAGTCTCTGGGTCTACAATATGGTTGATATTTATTAAGGAAATTTTTTCTCATATCGTCCCAATACATAATAGTGTGTTCTCCCAAACCCATAAACCATTTTAATGCAACTCCTTTTAAGGTAGCTGGAAATACATGAAATTTGGGTGCATCATTAGTATATCCATAAGTATGGAACAAAATACCGAATTTAGAAAAGCATGCATCAGGATCTTTAGTAATCATACCATACAAATTAGGAAGTACAAAGGGAGGAATGCTTTTCATATTTACCTTAGTACTAAGGAGTGTTGGTTCATCTAGGATGGGAAATATGAAGGTGAATTCATTCTCTAGTTATTATTCTTGTCCAATAGATCCTTCTCTCTTAGATCTTCTTCTAATTCCAACAATTGATCCTTTTTTCATCTTGTTCTTCTTTATATTTTTGTTCCATTTCTCTTCATTTTTATTCTGCTACCAATGCTCTTTCTCATGCAATAGTGCCATCTAATTTAATCTCTTTTTCCTCATGATTTGCCATATATTCTTCCCAAAGGACCTAAATTCTTGCTTACTTATGTTGTCCCGCTAGATTAAATTATTTGAATATGTCCCTCTCTTGATGTATTTTCAACAAATGAAAGTGCTTGAGTGGATATTTTTGGGTGTAGTTTCCCTTCTCTTGATGTTTCTTCAACCAATGAATGTTGTTGAACAAACGTTCCTGAATATAGTTGTCCTTCTCTAGATGTTTCTTCCACAAGAGTGAAATTTTCCTGCACTTCCTAAATACTTGAAGTTATATTAATAGTGGGGGGATTTGATTCTTAAACTTCACTATCTTTTCTAATTTTGTTAAATTAATCTTAATGATTTCTAGGTCTAATTAATCTATTCATATAAACAAATAAGGGCTTGTGAAAAGTCACTATAGTGCATGCACAAGTTCTTATCTCTTGTCTTACCACCTTCACTCCTACTTATCCTAAATGTTTATAATGCAAATTAAATACAAAAATATTAATAAATCGTATAGATTTAAATCTAACTCTTTTATGTGTTTTTTCAACATTGATGCCAAAAATGTATACATAATTTATTAGCATAAATTAACACATAATATTTTAATGAATCCATGAGTTCATTAAATTTGAAGCACAATAATTTATTTATAGAATTAGGCTTACATTCATTGTTACTTTAAAAAAATGAAAAATTAGTTAAGATATCTATTCAAAGAGACTTAAAACTAGGTTGCTAAATTTAACTAGAAGACAACTTTTTTTTTCTTCAAAGGAATGGTTAGGATTTTCTATTAAAAAGAGAGATTGATTTTCGGGCCAAAACTCTTACATATATCATCCAACTCCAAAATAATTCTACTTTCAGATGTCCAAAACATTAGAAGCCTATTCTTATGGTATTTTTTTTCCTATAATTTTGAGAAGGTTCCTATTATATTCTTTGTAAAAGACTCCTAGAAATAAACAAAACCTACATAGCATCAAAAAAACTTAAATAAAGGACATTTAATAATAAAATGACTAGCCTACCACTCTAGGATCTCCTTCACTCATTGTTTCATCAATCAAATGTGTCACTTCGAACCTTGAACTTGCTTTCCTTTTTTCCTCGTTGAACCTTTGCAGGCTTCGGCCTCAGCTGGCACAATTTGAAAGAGAATATTGCAAATGTTGGGTTTTTGGCATTTTCTTTGGATGAGGTTATAGCTATAGATAATGCTTCATGGATCTGCATGAGCATTTACATGGTTAATGACCTTATTAGGCATTCCTATCTACTTTGGATTAAATAGATGAGAGAGACTTCTACAACTCAAAATATTTATGAACTTGTTCTTACTAGTTTGAAGGAAAGTGTTATGGATCATTTAATGATTGCAAAAAAGTTGGTATGTGATGGAGCAAATGGAGCATCGGTAATGCAAGGAAAAAGGAGTGGCCTTTGTGTTAGACTATAATTATCAGCCTCACCATATATGATTAATATTCATTGTATGGCTCATAGATGAATCTTGCATTTAAAATAGTAAGCACATTTCCATTAGTTTCAAAAGTTGAAGATCTTGTACGTGAGACTCGTATACTTTTCTCGTAGTCCCAAATGATTTTTAGAGTTTCAACATTTTGCAGATGGTGTTACAGATGGGAAAATACTATTGAAATATGTTGATACAAGATGGATCTCATTGAATGGACCAACTCAAAGACTATTTAGTGAGTTCAAATATTTGGTAGGGTTGATGTATGAAAATTGCTACAATGTAAACAAAGCTCACGATCTTATTTTTCGACTAACTAGTATGGAGACATTATTGACATTGGATGGAATTATTCCTATGCTACATGAAATGAATGTCCTTATGAAAATGTATCAGAATCACACAATGTATATTGCAAAATACAAAAATGTGAGAAAGTCAGCATGCCTTGCATTGGATAATTTGTATACGATGCCACACTCTTTTATTAGTCCAAAGTTTACAATTTGAACTAAGATCATCACTATAAAAAATACCATTTTTTTATACTTTTGATGAAAAAGAGAAACTATGTATTGCAGTGCATGGATATATGGTTCGTTGTCATCATTTTTAAGTAAGATGGGATGAATCACCAAATATTGCCTTGTGTCAAGAGACCAATTTTATAATATTGTGATTTTAGTGAGACAAAAATTTATAGAAATTACAAGATCACTATCATTAGAGGTAAGAGAATGATTTCCTCTAGATGAATTGTTGGAGGCCATGTGTGTGGTATACCCTCAATATTGGAATAATTGACAATGTTCAAGAACTTTAAAAGTCGATTTTCAAAAGAGATTAAAATGTTTAGTAGACCACTTTTGCAAGAAAGTCTTGATACATGGAGAACATATTGATGGTATTTTAGATTCATCAAAATTGTATCAACAAGGTGGATGCTTTGCTGAAACATTGTGGAAGCAATATACTTTTTTGGGGAATCGTAATGAAAATGGTGTTATAACAAGATTATGGACTACTTTAAGTGCTAGTCAATACCTGTAAGAAAACATATCAAAATATTTCAAATTAGCATATTTGTGTCAAACCATGATTTCCACTATCATTCTTGAAGTCAAAGTTGAGGAACAAGCTTGATAAACATGTGGATACATGTTTAATATCATATGTAACAAAGTATGACATTAATAATTTTCCATGTGAAAGAGCACTATCTCTTTGGCGATCAGATTGTGATAGAAGGGGAGAAAACAATATAACAAATTTCTCTAATGAACTTAATACAAAACATAATGTTTTGGAAGCTCATAACGACAATTCATTTGGAGAAGATCATGTTCACAATGTAGAAAATGAGGACCAAGATGAGAACTGGGAAATTGACATACCCTAATACGTAATCTAATTCGATATATGTGAGGGACTCTTATTTTTGTATACATGTTCCATTGATCATGTAAGATTACTACATGTCAATTTTAGGTAAAAATAGGTTATATATTTTGTATTTTTCATTGTAACGTTGCAACTACATTTTTTGATGTGTTATTTTAAAATTGATGTTTCATATTTAATCATTACATTGTCTGTTTCTTATTTATGACAGGAAATGAAGCTATATTTGATGAACCTGAGACCTATTTCTTTTCACATAGATAATGTTTGACTAGTATTAAATTATAAATAACTAATTTAACAAGATTATCGCAAAGCAACAATGGGTTCATTCAAGTACATGAAACTACCTTGATGTCTACCTCCGATATCTTAGAAAATTTTAATGGTTTATATGTTGCTTGTGTAAGGGGCATTTTGTTGTGTTTTGTGTTTTGGATTTGTTTTTATCAAAGATTATGTTAGTCCCTTGAATGCTTTTAGTTCTTATTTCATTCTTAGATTCATAAATATTCATCTTGTTTTATATTTATTATTGTTTTCTTTATATATTTGGTGGTTTGAAGAAAGTTGTTTTTATTTCCTTTCACTTTATGGCATGACTTTAGCATCTTCATTTTTAGAATCTAGTAGACTACTATGCTTATTTTATATTTTCTTGGAAAATAATTATTGATAGTTGGAAAGGGAAATGAGCCATGGGTAGCTAAGTGAAGGGAAAAATGGTTTATGTACTAGGTTCATGCACATTCATCGTAGGAGACCTATTAGCATGAGACCGACATTCTTTTGTATAAATTCTTGTCTCCACTTTCCCAAATATAAAATTAGACCAACCCTAGAGCTTGAAGCATTGCCAAAGTAGAAGGCAATTCCACATTATCATAAGTACTTTCAATTGCATTTGATTGACGAAAAGTTTTGAATTTAATAAGCATGTTTTGCATGATATTTTACATACTAAATGATAAATAAAAAATTAATTAAACTAAGTGTGAAACTTTGAAAGTAGAACAAAAACAATTAAACATAAATCTTATATATGTATTTAGTAAACTAAGTGGAATTAAACAATTAAACTAAGTACATAAATGAAGAATAACACACAATTGACTTACATTGAACAAGAAACATGGCATCCTCAACAGATAGTTGGAATCATCTTTGAAATTTCATTACTTCTCCAAGAAAGTCTTATACATTGCACAACAAAAATTTTGTCTATAGGCTGCAAAGTCGGAAACCAAAAACTAGTTCCTTGGTCTTCTTTTAAGGAACTTTTACATTGAAAATAATTATCAAAACTGTCAACTGCCACAACTACTTCTTAACCATTCGGTCCTCATGAAAATTAAAAGACTAAATTATTTGAATTTTATAACTACTAGAATTACAAAAATGAGACATTTTCCAAAAATTGAAAATATTTAAAAATAATCATTCGATAACTTGGGACTCTTGTGCAACTTCAAGATCACTTGATGAAGCTCCAAGTAACACAACTTGAACATTCATTGGTGAAATCAAGCTATGACACTTCTTCCATAGGGTTAAGTCAGGAATTGGACACACTAACATTTTGTTGAAGGCCATTTGTAAGTTGGTTACCTCAGTGTATGTGGGCTTCTGAGTGAATAAAGTTTTTACTAACCATAACAGCGAGAAATCCCTCTACAAGTAGTTCACAGTTGTCCCTCCTTTCAAAATTGTTGTTTTCTCATGAGATGCATTAATCTTACTTTTTTCTTCCACCAACAATATTTCATATTGTTCCTAAGAAAGGAGGTTTCCTTGTTGATCCCAACATGAAGGTAACCCTGCTCCGACTCTCTTGTCAAAACTGGAATTAAAAGCTACCACAAATTCATTGACTTCTAACAATCTGGTGTCTGCCTATTTCCTGTACATGTTCTTCTGCACCATCTTGCTTTTTTCTGACACCACAGTTGTTCTGTCTATAATGTATACTGCCCTTAATTCCTGAGAAGACTTAGCATTTAGATAATCAATGATTCTTTTAGCCAATTGTGCACTTTCCTATGATTGAGTTTTATTGGTGTAGATGATGGCTTCAGAGGCCCTAAGCATTGCCTTTTCTTCAACTATGACTACCATATGATCCCATACTACTTTGATTTGTTGAATGATATCATTCCAAATGATCTATCTCACTTGAATAAGAGACATGCTCCCTTTTAGATTTTATTTTAGTTCTTTCATTTCATCACATGTTGACTTGTATTTATTGTGATGCTCAATTGCATTCTCTCTAGCGATGTTCAGATGTCTCACCTTATGCTTTAGTTGTTCTTTTACATCATCCAAACTTTTCTGCAGTTTCTTCAATTCATCTTTTGAGATCTTTAGCTCTATCATAACACCAGTAAGATTTTCAGCTGGGTCTTTAGAATCATACTGTACTATAATTGTGCATACATGCTTGTTTATCTTCTGTTGCATATCCACATTGAGCTCCTTAATAATTTGTATTTCCGTATTTCTTTTGAGTAACTCATGAGTCAGTATTTCTTTTTCTTTTTCGATTTGGGCCACTTTTGGAGTTCGAACATTCTCTGTTGTAGGTAGCTTCAGTTTTCTCCATAAAGACTGGATTTTAGACTCTACTCTCTGGATCAAGGATTGAATTGCTACTTTATCCTCCGGGTTTGCCCCAAGATTGATTATCAACTTCTTAAACTCTTCATTCTGAGTATGAAGAGCTTGGGAATTGGCCCTTTCCAGATTTAATTGATCTATCACCTTTCCCAATAAAGCTTTTGTCTTACTTGCTTCCAATGATTTTTTGTTGTGATCATTATATATTAACTCCCATGTCTGCCTGTGCAAGTTTATCTATCTGGAAATGGAATGTCTTTAGTATTCATAGATAAATTAATTGTTCTAAAATATACACTAGAGGAAATTTACTAGGCCACAGGGTGAGTGAAAGAAAATATCAACTAGTTTCTTTCCAAATCCATAGCTAAGAGAAGTTTGGTTTGATAACTAGAAATGGATTGATCTTCTAGTTGAGCCATAGCATTAGAATTTATCTTCATGTTCCTCTCCTCATTTTTCTGATAGGTATATTTTAAAACATTCAAGGAAGTATGCTCTTCTTCATCTGGAATTGGAGATGATGGTGCACACTTCATCCCTACCAGCTGCAACTGAACACCAACCTCACTTGAAGGTATTTTTGCGAATTGTTCAAATTTTGTCTCACCTCCTGCCGTTCTTGTTTTCTTATTGCCCTGAGAAATTTCTCCATCAAGATCTATGACATCAACAACACTTCTTTTGATTCCATTTTTAGTAGGAAGAGGGGTTTCTACCTCCATACTTTCCCGTGTCTCCACCAAGCCACAATTTGCCAATTTCTAAGGTTTTAGCTTTGGTTCATGGATATATGGGGAACATGATATTCCCAACCTCCTCGTTGAAATGACATGTTGTGGATCATAGCTCCACTTCTTACCCTGCTAAAATTTCATTGCTTGTAACCATTTCTCAGTATCCTCTACAGCCTGTCTATTATTTACAATAAAGGGGCCAATAGTCTTGGGTAATTTAAACAAAAATGCTTTCCTAGCTAGGACAAAGTGTACTTGATCTACATTCAAGCTTTGTCTAATAATTTTCAATGCAAATATTCTCATGGGCACAAAAGAAGGAAGCCTGTATGGTGGGATCTCTGCTCCATATAATATGATTTCTACATACTCTTCGAACAAGAATCAATCTCCAACTTTCAAAGCTTTTCTCAATTGTAAAAGAGATTGAGACATTGGTAAAATTCTCAGAGGAGTGGTATTATTGATGATTTTATAGACATCTGGCATGAAAGAAGCAATATAAAAAGAGAAGCCTTCAGTATTTTGTCTACACTTGATCATATCAGTCCAATTTATCACTGTCTACTTCTACTTATTTATATCCATGACATTTAGACCCAAATCCATGAATTGGTTAACATGAACATATAGGAAGAGGTATACCATCAAGGAAGGAAATCTAAAGCACCCAGAAATATTGAAGTTGAGAAGTTGTATATTAATGGAATGTTCCCAAAAAGTGGGAATATCCAATACAATGCCAGGTTGCATCACTGAATGGAAAATCCCTAAGTCTTTATAATCAATCACTATGGTATTATCTCTTCCCAAAATTCCCATAATTACAAATAATACTAGACTGACAATTTTAGAAAAATAAACTATGGTAAATTTTTTAGACTCTGGTGGAAGAACTACATTTGGAGGCAAAGCTAAGTTATGCAATTTACTTTTATCCTCTATTGATAGGCTCTGATAGTCAGGCAAAAGAGTTTCATCAAAAAATGCAGTGTAATTATCAGATTGGGGAAAATATAGGGCTTGTCGAATCAACAAGGAAGGCAAGTGCAAAATGCTCTCACCAAGGGAATTCATTACATAACATCTCTATGGGTATAAAGATGAGGTTAACCAGCTGATGAATTCTGGGAAAAAGTAAGTTTGAGGGATAATTGCAGCAAATAAGCCTGATTTAACTATTCTTGTGGAAATTTCTGACTCAACCTGACTGGCTAGAATGTTTATACAAACTTCCATTAAATTTAATGGACAAACAAGGCCGAAAATATCATGTTCCATGTCCATTAGGGGTATATGGGTGGAAGAACAGGATAAAGTGGGTTTTTTTGTCATTTTCAGATTTACTTTTAAAAACACAAGGTAGTTTAAGACTCTAAATAATAAATACCTAGTAGTTCAAAAGAAGCTTGATGAAGGAGTCAATTGTCGACAATTGTTAAGAGCAACAACTGGGCTCTGGAGAAAATTCAAAAATGACAGATAAAATAGAAGAAATGTATGAAATCAGGGTTTTTAAAGACAAATGGTGGAAAAATTGTAATTAAGGTAATGGAGAGTTGAGACAAAAGAGTACAGAAGGGTGACAAGGTGGCCAACATGGCAGTTGATGTGGATGTGTGGTGGGTGAGTTTGTGTGAGGTGGCATGAGTGGAGTGGCATGGAAGTGATGACATGGAAACCATTGACCAGCCTTGGGGGCACCCCTAGTAGTAAGTGGTTTCGTCCCTTTGTATCGTCAGGGTTGATCATAACCGTCGATCACCCTGACATTGACTTTTCAAAACCACTTACTCGGGGGCACCCTACAGTATAAAGGTCGAGCTAGTTGTGATATCAGAGTTGGTATAAGTGCAACACCGATGTATGTACAATGATAAGTTTTGACAACTGCACAATTTTTAACAATTTGATCCACTTGGCACTTGTGGGGCTGGTGCACTCCCTTTAAAATAGAATTTTACTTTATCAACCCAAACTTTGGGCCTACACTATAGTCTTAGCGCAACTATATTTTGTACTTTATTTTTTAGTAAACATATATGTCTATTTTATTTTATGATTTTATGCTTTTTCTTTTTTAACTGAAAAGAAAAATGACTACAACATATTCACCATGATTTTACAAGATAATATAATCTAGTGAGAGATTCACCCAAAAAAAATTATATATACATATTATATTATTAATAAAATCATCTTCCATTATCATAGGGATTCAACCATTTTTTATAAATATAAATTTAGGAGTGTTTCTTAAAATTTTCCTTGTTGTTTAACGAGGGAAGCATAACCTTCTTTTATTGTATATCTTTGGAGAGAACTCAACCTCCAGGTGCGATGATCGCGATATGAGGATGAGATGGGGGTCATTCCTTTAGGATTGCTAATTAGCAGGTTCAATTACTAATAGAGGTTGGGAGGGAGTTTGGGACAATACCATCTAGACTAGACCCCATGATCATTCCAATTTAAGATATCTTTGAGTTTTATATATCCTTCATGTTGCATCCAATATGATAATTTAATAAGCTCTTCCTAATTCCCCAGTGGACCATTTAGGGTGAAGTTGTCCTGCCATAATTTGATGTGTGCTCCATTACTACTTTCCAACTTAGGTGCTCGAGAATAATTGGGTTGCTTCTTTACATAACTTCTAGATTTTAGAACCTATTCTAGACCAGTATATTGAGTTTGCTCTGAGTAAATGAGTCTTATGGAAATATTTTTTCAAGAAATCTTGTTTCCACCAATCCAATGAATTAGATAATAGCCTCAACATTATCTTAGTCCAGAGAGAAAGATTCATAAAGTTGTGAGATTTCGGCAACCGAACAATATTTCAATTCACCAAATGAAACCTTTTTTCATTAATTTTCCCTCCTTGCCAAAGAAATCTGTGAATGAGGGCACTTATTCGATTAACCACACCTTTAGGGGCTAGGAGACCATAACAAAAGTATATTGGGAGCGACAAGAGGACTGCTTTTATCATTATTGTTTTCCCTACAGTGTTGAGCCATTATGCCCCCCTTGCATGCATTTTATTTTTTATCTTCTAAAGGACCTTGCACCAATCCTCTAAGCTTGTCGCTCCTAGTGAGATGGGAATTCCCTGTTATTTGAAATGCTTCCATCCCATTCCATCCTAGAATTCAAGAGAATTGGCCATCTTCTATGTTGTTTCATTCACGTAATTCCATCCACATAATTGGATTTTCTTTTTATTCACTAAACACCCTAATAAGTCCAAGTAGGAATCCAACACTTTTGAAATGACCAACAATAATTTTTGAGGCCCCTCCCAAGAGAAGTGTATCATCTATGAACTATGAATGATTGAACTCTTTTATTTTTCTAGCAATGTTGACGCCAACTAATCAACCTTCTATTCTTTCTAGTTCCAAATTTCTGCTCAAGATCACAGTGACCATGATATATAACAATGGGGAGAGAGGACACCCCTACTTGAGGGCCCTAGAGGCAGTAAAAAAATTGGAGGGTATACCATTGATAAGGGGAGTGATCTAAGGGGTACCTATGCATGCCTTTATCCATCTTATGAATTCCTAACTTAATCCAAACTTTTCCAACACTGAAAAGATGAAAGAATGTCTTACCTGATCAAATTTGTTGGCCATATCTAGCTTGATGATGATACCAAGATCCCTACTCTCCTTGCTTGAGTGTATGGCCTCTTGTACTAGTATGGTATTATCCAAAATTTGTTGATACTGCACGAATCCCACTTGATTTTATAATATTATTACCGATAAAACCTTCCTTAATATGTTTGCAATGACCTTTGTGAGGATTTTGTATGTCATGTTACATAGGGAGATAGGCCTAAAATGAGAGAAGGTGGAAGGCTTGGATTCTTTTGGAATCAGGACAAGGAAGGAAGAATTCATACCTCCTCCCAACTTGTCTTTCTCTTTAGATGAATTAATCATTTGCATCAAATCCTTTTTAATAACTGACCAGAAGTGACTGGAAGAATCTTATTATAAAGCCATCTAGTCCCAAGGCCTTGTTAAGATCTAATGACTAGATATCCTCAACTAATTCCTCCTCATCTACCTCCTTACTGAGATGTTGGTTTTTTTTAATTAGAGACTATAGAAGAGATACATGGTAAAAATTCCCTTACTTTGGTTGGATCGACCTCTTTATCTTCAGTGTATAATGCCTTAAATGAGAGAAATATTCTTGTTTTATTTATGCAAAGGAGGTTTTTTCGGTCTACCTTTAAGAACTATTTCGTTAACATGATTATGAATTTCCTTGGCCTTGGTTTGTTTGTGGAGGAATGTTATATTTTGGTCCCCTTCTTTTAGCTAGGTTCTCCATGGATTTAACCTCAAGTATTCCTCTACCTATCTGTGGATTTCCTAAATTTGTTTGGTTAGCTCCTTCTCTTTTTTTATTTTCCAATTTTCCACTAGTCAAGAGTCCATTAGGTTTTGATGTTTCTCATATAGCTCTAATTTCTTATGTCCAAGGGGTTTATAATTGTCCTTAGCACAAGATATTAGATCCATTTAAACTACTTTTAGTTTATATTCCCACACGATGCCTGGAGATCCTTTTACGGGGAAGATCCAAGACTATTTTATGATATCCATGACTCTTGCTTCTCATAGCCAACTTGGATTGGTCCCAAATATTCTAGTAGATTGGTTTCCAAACTTATGGGTTGATGGTTAAACTCTCCTTGTGCTAACATTGATGAGATGCATTATATCCCTTTAACCTATGAGTTTCTATGAAGAAGAAATCGATCTAACTTGGCTACTATATTCTCATCCCTAGCCCTTCTATTTGTCCATGTGTACTTCCCTTTCTTTGGGACTATATTGATGGGATCCCATTCTATGATCAAATCCTCCATTCTTTCTCTAAAGAGGTCCTTGACTATATTCCCCCCATGTTTTTTTGAGAAGAATAAAGTCATGTTGAAGCCTCCCTTGATGATATTGCCTCTATACCACTAATCTTCCTTAAGATCAATAAGGGTCCCATTTTTTTTGTCTCCATAG
Source organism: Pinus taeda (assembly GCA_000404065.3). Classification (NCBI taxonomy): domain Eukaryota; kingdom Viridiplantae; phylum Streptophyta; class Pinopsida; order Pinales; family Pinaceae; genus Pinus; species Pinus taeda. The sequence goes on from APFE030968791.1 coordinate 216,937, forward strand.
TTTACTGGAAGTAGATATTTACTATGGATATTTTCTCCTTGGAGTCATTATTTTCTAGCCTGACCATGATCCAACATATTGATTTAGTGTTATCTATTTGTGTGAAATGATAATCCAACAACAAAGTAGCTAGGCCACTATAAGCTCCAAGAGAACTTTGAGCTACTCCAACACTTCCTCACCAAGAATTTTTGGAGAGATTCAATATTTCTCTTTCTTCAAGTTTTTTTCCTGAAGTAAAAGGATTCAAGGATTTTGTTGTACAACTATTTATTTTACTACTCGGGATTTAATGGGGTTTCCTAGTCCCCTCATGTTCCATGAAACAATTTTCATTGGATTTTAGGGGGTTATATTTCTTACCACCTCCTGCTTTTGCACTCCCTTGCTCTTGATTTGCCACAAAATTCAAAACATCTGTGATTTGGGGTTGGCTTCCTAAATTTTTATTTAGTTCAGTCTCTACGTCTCTTTCCTCTTTTATGGAGTGTCTTCCTTACCCCTTTTTGTGACTTTCTAATTCATGATTGGTTGATTCATCTTCCCAACTCATATTATTTCTAGCATTCCTTGTTAGAATCATGGTACCTACCTTTGTTCCTTTTGTAACTGCTAGAGTACGTTCTGATTCTTGGCTTGTTGGACCCTGGGGATTTTCCTTTTAAACTAGGATTGGGGGTTCTTGAGCATTGTTCTAAACCTTAGCTAGAGAGGATTCCTTTTCCAATGGATTATCATTTCCTTCATGACCAAAATCTTGTATTTCCCCTTCTTCTATTCTCGGAGCTTCCTCGTTCTCTTCTGGGATTTTTTCCTCATTTTGCGGTTCTTCTTGTTCAAATTCACCTTGCATTTGGAAGGTTTCGAAGGGGTTTTCTAAGGTTGCAGCTACATTTCTATTTTTTCCTAAGGGGTTTCTATTTGTCATTGTCCTTTCTCTATTTTCCCCCCTTTTTCTGAGTTTTCCATTACTCATCCTAGATTTCCTTTACTCTTTCTCCTTTTCTAGGATAAGCTTTCTTACAATCCCTGGAAAAATTTCCATATTCATGGAAAAAAGAACATTTGAAGGGTAATTGATCATAATCCAATACCTAACAATAACTCCAACCCCCCTACGTCAAATTGATTTCTGAAGGTATCCCTTTTTCCAGATCAACCTCCACACAGATTTTTGCACATGAATATTGGTGACCCTTGGGCTTGACACGATCAAAATATATTCCCATGCCATTTAAAATAGTTCTTAGACAATCATCTCTCCAACACAAAAGTGGGACTCTTGGAAGCTTGAGCCAGACTAGAACTGCATTGGGGATATCTTCATCTAGGTCAAAATCTAATGACCGTGAGTTGAGGTACATTCCTCCGGTTCCAAAAAAATATGACCCATTCTTGAAAATAATGTCTCTATCCTCCTTGATCTCAAAGATAAAGGTTAAGAGAACATTATTACAAGCGCAGAGAGCAATATTCCCTTCATCATTGGCTTCCATGTTTTGTCAATCCCCTACTCTGTCATGTTGAATGTTGTAGCTATAGTTGGACTTCATAATTTATATTTTATCACTTGTAGTGTATAAATAATTTGTAAGACACATTCTTCATGATATTTTGATTATTTAGCCCTTGAAAGAATTATTGTACGACATTTTCTTCATATCGTATTTAAAAGAGAACATTTAGAAATTTAAATTTTTGGCTCCAAAATAACAAGTCGACCCCAATGAAGAGACACACCCATTTGTGAAGGTAAAACACTATATAAAGGCATTCAACCTCCTCCTCAAAGGAACATTTTGATCTCACACAAGAAATAAGTTTATGGGTACCCAAACGAAGGAAAAGAAGGATAATAATGTTGAAGAATAAGGACGAAGATCTCTCTCTCTCTCTCTAGCTTGTGTTTCTCTCTCTATCCCTCGTATGTGTGAATTTTGGGCAACAATTTACGGGAAAGTTGAAGTTGCAGGGTTGAATTGTAGGGCTGAGTTGTAGGGTTGAATTGTAGGGCTGAAGTTCCAAGGTCAAATTGCACGGCTAAAATTATAGGCAATATATTCTGGGTAGGCTGAAATTCTAAATAGATCTAAGAAGGACTGAAGTTTGACTTGACTTGACTTAAGGGTTGTGGACCAAGTTTTACCATTAGCTTATTGATTAGTTTGAAGTCATAGTTGATTAGTTGCATTAGATGTATCTCTTGTTGAACTGAAGAATTTCTCTAAGGAAAAGGTTGTTGAGTTTTTCCCCCAAGTGGTTTTTCCTAGGGTAAATCTTGTGTTCTATTTGTGCATTGTGATCTCTACTGTATTTATGGTTTATGGTTGAATTTATGAAGTGTAATTGCTTAATGATAATCTATACTTGTTAAAAGAAGATATATATCATTAGAAGTCATTACTAGTATTTCAGAAATATTGTGATAGTATCCATTGCACTTGAAAAATCAATACATCGACTTTGGAGAAGGCCACATTATAGTAAATTTTCCTACCAGGGCTCTGTCTGAATAGGTTATCTTGTTTTGCAAAATCTAGAGGAGAGCGTGATAGATGGGATGTTTTATGCTCTCTTCACAAATTTAGAGTGGCTCTCCTTCGACCATGGCTTTTTTCTAAAGAGAGGCTACCAGAGTTAGAAATGTTGCCAAGTCATCCTTAGGAGGGGGATAGGCCCCCTCTACACCAATTTCCATGGGTGGTCAGCTACAGACACCCCAAGGGTTGCATGCCCAAGGTTATGGTTTTAAAGCTCCTTGTTGAATACTGCCTCAAAGTGTCACATGCAAGGATTTTATATTACAAAGTAAAATTAACTAGAAGGAAACTTTAAAATTAACTTCTAAATTAATCAAAATAAAGAAATCATGAAACAAAGCTATAATAAAATTGCAAAAAAGAACTAATATTATGAACTTAGATTATTCAATCTTATAACAAAAAAATATCAGCTTGTGAGTTGGAGTATGCCTTTTAATGGTTGGAATGAAAGGGCTGCACAATAGTGCTTTGTTCACTAATTTAGGTTATTATTGAGTAAGGAATTGTATCACACTTGTTGAAAGTAAAAGAAAGGCACACAACTCATTTAAAATATATTAATTGATCAAGTATTCACTAATGTCTCACAAGTAGAAAAACATGTTGTAATGTCTTTGGCCTACTCCCTTAGGTAGCTCAATGACTTCCAACGATACTTTGATGACTCGGTATTTACTCTCATCATCATCAAGGCCAATTTTAAGTGTTGAAATGAAATGAAATATCCATAAATGAAAACAATACTTTTGATGCAAGTTTGATTGACTATGCATGCATTAGGGTCTTTTCAAGTAGATAAAATCCTAATCTTTTACAAGTCTTTCAATAAACTTGTTTCTCTAAATCATTGACTATTCTATAAAAAAAAAAAAAAAAACCAAAATTTTCCGTGAAAAACAATAAACTATGATAACCAATGAAGTAAGCAAGCTTGTGATTCAAACAAGGAATTATGAAGAATGATAAACAAGAAAAGCATAATAAATAGTGTATGGAGATGTTAATTAAAATCAAATGAAAATAGAGGCTTCCTTGCACATGAAAGTATGAACACGAAAGAAAAATAACATGAAAATATATACCATCATCCACAACTAAGTACAATAAATAAAAGAGTGTACAAGCTCAAATAAAGGGGGCTCTTCAATGCCTTAGCTTGTACACTTGAGATTAATAGCTAATAAAAACTCAATGGAAGCCGATGTATTACTGAAATTGAAGCTTGAAAATAGAGCTTCAATGAAGAAATTTTTTGAATACAAAGATCACAATAGAAATATTAAAGTTTGAAATCGAAAGATGTCTTTCAAACTCAATAACTCTCCCTTTATGCATAAGAAAACAAAACCAACTACTCATAATCCTCTTCTTATCCAACTAATTGCTACTTTGAGCACTCATCTAGATGGAACTTGACCTCATCATTGGCTGAAATCAAGGAAAGATCATGAGTTTTGAGATATGGGCATATTTTCCCTCAAATTTATGTTTTTTATTATTGACCAGTTGCATTGACTACATACTGACTAGGGTTGTGAGTGGGTTTTTCGTTGAACTAGTAGGAAAATCACCATCTATGGAATATGGGGAATACAACTGATGTCTTTGATTTTGTTGCTTGCTTACAAATAGCTAAACGAACAAGGAATTATGAAAGCATATTGTCTTAAAAAAATATGATAAGATTTAAATATATTGCATATGATTTTTGTGAAATTTAAAAATGAAAAATAAATGGTAAAAATACCTTTGGAGGTGTCCTATTGGTCAAAATAAAAGCAAAAAGTTATAAAAGTGACAAGGGATAGGTTTATTTAGTCCAAAATGTGGTTTTTTTTCACAAAATTGGTTGTTGTATTAAGTTCTGAAAAGAAAAAAGAGGGAGCTTGGACTCCTGAGGTACATGATATGCCATGAAGTGCAAGGAGCGGAGGAGTTACAGAGTGAACAAATTTCCTCCTTATTCCTGCCTTTTTTGGCTTTGAGAAAGTCTAAACAGAAGTAGATTCTTACATACTAGAGCAACAAAAAACAACATTTGCAAAACATAGCTAATCTATATTAATATGACTAATGTGTTGCGCTGTGGATTCCTCCGGATTATCATCTACACCGATTTGCTTGGCACTTGAGGAGCTTGGGGCAACTGCATTGCGCTTGTCCATCATATATTTCAGTATTTCGATGGACTCTTCCACCTGGCTGCACCTGTTAGACAAGTGGTTGAACAACTCATGTAGAGAGGAAACCCTGTGTAGAAACAGATTGATATTAGCTTGGTACTTTTCGTTGATGATGCGGTTTTGGCTGTCGATTTTTGCATCCAAGATGTTCTGATGAGCTCTTATTTTCTCCAGCTCGGCTTGAAGATCTGCACAATGAAGGCAATCCTCGCTCTGAGCCATTATTGCAAAAAACGGATTTAACAGAGAGAAGAGGGATAACCAAGTCACAATTGTAAATTGTTGCGCTTCAAGGTAGACAGTAGCAGAAGTAAACGACGCAAAGGGAGAGAAAGAAACCAGAGGTTCAGAGCTCATACAAGAGTTTGACCCAAAGGGAAAAAGGGAGGGCCTAAGGGAAGAAAGCTCGATCCGAGAGTGCAAAAGGACAAAAAAGAGGAAGGGTGATGAGCATGTTAGAGCCTAGATTTACCTCATGCTGAAAAGGTAAGCTTCTAGGTCCACATCAAACCACGCTCAGCCTCGTAGCTAGCCCTACGAGGAAAGGAGAGGGCTCTCTCCGGGTCAATCTCGGCAAAAGATAATCAGATAGGGCTTGAGATGACCAATTCAACAACTAATATTAGGATAGGTATGTACTGCAAGGATTGATTTGAGTTTTTGAAGGATTTTTGTTGGAAAAAAGGGATAGGAAAAATTGGGTCCGAGGATGAGGCACAGTTTTTGCAGAGTCTGATTAGGGCAAGGAAGGCAATTGTTTTGATGCTTTAGAATGAATAAATGGATGGATCAGACCGGTGAGGAGCCAAGTAGGGCAAGAGAGTCTCAAGGGTCCTCCTCAAACAGATGAAAACATTGAAAATTAAACCAAATTTCAAGGCAGAGCACAACAGTCCAGTGAATTCTACCTTAATCACTCATTTGTTTAATTTCATAAGCAAAGAGAAAGGAAAAAGATACACATAAACATCAATGAACTTACAAGTACATAGAGAAAAACACCATCAAAACACAGAGCCACATGGATCCCAACAAGTGCTACAAAACCCTGGTCTTTCCTTAGCCAAAAATGCAGAGATAGAATGTACAATGATGTGCCAACAATCCCACTGTCCAATCTGACAATGACTTAGAAAATACATGATATGAACTTCCTAACCCATTCCCACCCCCTCTAGGGGTGAGCTCATCATTCTAGGAGTTGTTTCAACCAATTCTAAACAAAGCACTGAAATCTAGGCAATCAAACAACTTGCCTCTATAAGGTAGGAAACTGATTCATTCATTAAATTTTCACTTCTTAGTGAATGAATCCTCTAGAACAAGTAAAAATGTGCCAATATTACATCATGGTCCTCCAATTACATCATGGTAGATAAATAATTACATCAAAAAGCAAAACTGGGCTAATTTCTAAGCTGTACAGTGAAAAATAAGCCAAAAATCCTCTATGCGCCGCGCCTGATTCTCTATGCATCGCGCCACTTTGGAGCTGAATTTGAGGCCCTTCCCAGAGTCAAAATGTTGGCATTATCGCACAAGTTTGGGGCTATGGCACAGGTGTTGTCCTTGATGGCAACCTTCTTTGGTAACAGATCTCAGTTCAGGCACTCAGAAAGTAGAAAAAGTCACATACGCAGGTTCATCTAGACTAAGGCGCGTATACACGCGGGTTATACATTACAAAAGCGCGTATATGTTGGTGATCATCCTTTTGGTCCATGGCAATTAGATCTTGGAACTTGAACCTATGTTTTGGACCATGGTGTCTCGTCAGATGTGTCGATCCCTAGTTTGGGTTCATGGTATTGTAATGTTGTGGTTTTGGACCATGGTATTGGGGAAGGCCTAAAACTATAAAAGAGGAAGGAGATCTTGTGACAAATGATCATCTGAATTAATTATTGAAGATCTGATAAAGTGCTAGAGCTGGTATATTGGGTGGTGATGCAGATTTGGATCTAAAGGAAGGAGGAACCTTAGCGCCAAAGGAAGGATAAGTTTTATTCATGGGTCATAATCTTTAAGCTTGGATGATAGTATCTTTGTACGATTTTGATCTACTAGATGTGGCGCTTGTCTGATCTATAAGTTTGATAATCTGGGTTAATTAGTGATTGAATATCTAGAAGAGTGTGTTGTTTTTTATAGATCTGTACGCAGGTTCAGTAAAGCAAGGGCGCGTATACACGCAGTTTAGGTGAAGTAAAGGCGCGTATATGCAGGTTGTTCCATACCCAGATGTGTATGCACTCAAGTTGCAGACTGTTGAAATTGCGTATATGCTTTAAGTTGTGATCTAGCTGTTTCTGCTTATTGCTGCTGTGTTCTGGGTTCTGTTGTGTGGTTTCTGGTACTGTGTTTTGGGTACAGCTGGCAGAGAAGTATCTACTTGATTTCAGATCTAGTTGGTGAAAAGAAGTTTGGTTGATGAAGATTTTCTTGATAACTGTTTGATGTTCATGGATCCAGTCTGAAAATCGATGAAACGTGGTCCCTGGAAGAAAGAGAAGGTTGTAGCCTTCTATAGGCCAGCACCTACGTACTAGTATCTTGGCTAGTGCAAGAGCTAAGGGGGTTGTAGCTCCCTTCCAGGAGAGCTGGAAAACAAGAGAGAGTTGTAGCTCTCTGTAGGTTGCAGCCTGCGTACTGGTAAAGGACTGCACCAGTACATTGTAAACAGAAGTTTCTAATTTAAGGAAAGATAGAGACGAATTGCAGCAAGTGGTTTTCACCCACATTGGGTTTCCACCTTATATCTGGTGTTCTTGTGTGTGATTGTCTTTATGCTCTGTTTTACTATCTCTGGTTACTGGTTATTTGATGCTGCATCTCAGATTAACAAACATCATCTAAAGTTCAAGTAAATTAAAAGTTTTCTCTGTGTACGCTGGTTTACTTCTGAATAGTTGCGTATATACGCGGGTTGAATTGACTGAAGTAGCGTATACAATTTGGTTTTTAAAAAAATATTATTTGACTTGATAATAGTGATTCACCCCCCCTCTCAATATTATTTTCAACAATTGGTATCAGAGCAGGTCTTCTGAAGAAGCTTGATCGCTTGAAGGAAGATCTTTCATCATGAGCAACTACGAGAGGGAAGCATCTATCTGGCCACCGATTTTTGATGGGACAAACTTCAATTATTGGAAGGTAAGAGTTACTGCATATCTTCAATCTCTTGGTACAGAAGTTTGGGATATCATAGAGACAGGTTACGCTTTTCCTTCAGCTACTCCTACAGATGCGGCCGAAAATAAGAAATATGTAACAAATGCTAAAGCAGTCAATACTTTGCTGGGATGTTTATCTCAAACAGAATTTGTGAAGTTTATGCAATATAAATCAACAAAAGAAATATGGGACAAGATTTTCTTGAGCTACGAAGGAGATGAACAGGTAAAGCGTGCTAAACTTCAAACTCTCAGGATACAATATGAGAATCTCAGGATGTATAATGATGAAAATGTGGCTAACTACTTTCTTCGGGTAGATGAGGTCGTTAATTGCATGAAAAAATTGGGTGAAGAAATAAAAGAGGCTATTGTGGTTGAAAAGGTTCTAAGATCATTGTCCCCCAAGTTTGAATCTAAAGTATCTACAATAGAAGAAAAGGAAAATCTATGAATCCTTACTATGTCTCAGCTACATGGAATTCTAACTGCTTATGAAATGAGAAAGGGAGGTCCCTCAGATAGAAGAGAAGCTGCTTTCAAGGCGTCAGGCAAAGGAGATTATTATGAAGCAAGTCACGTACCAGAAGAAGAAGAAGAAGAATCAAATTTTGTCAGAAATCTTCAAAGGGGTTCTGGAAGGTTCAGAGGTAAGTTACCTTTTAAATGCTTTTCTTGTGGAAGAGTAGGTCATTATGCTGCAAAATGTCCCTATAAGGATAAAGGAAAGGAACCTGCTAGATGGAACAAAAACCAGGGTGCAAATAAGAAAAGCTACTACACTCATGAAGATAGTGATGGTCTATCAAATAGTGATGAAGATGAATAAGGTAATGAATATAAACTGTTAATGGCATTCGAAGATGATGATTATATGGATGCTATAGATGTGGATAACCTTTTTGAAGAAATTACTAGACTCAAGAGATGTATAGAAGAAAAGTATATGATCATTGATACTCTACAATTTCAAATTGATGAAAAGGAAAAACATTTTGAAAAGCTAGAAGGTGAAATTATTGCTCTTAGAAAAGAGATTGAGAAAACAAAAGCTATTAATCTTAAGTTTGTCAAAGGATATGAAACTCTGGATGAGATTATAAATGTACAACGTTCTCCTCTAAACAAGACAGGTCTGGGCTATAATGGAGAAACTTCTCAAGCATCCACTTCAAAAAGTTATCTTGATGCAGCAAAAAGGAGTGAGCAAAAGCACAATGGAGACTATCAGGTAAAGCAGGGACAAATTGCAAACAAAGGCTATCAGGGGCAATCTTTTTTAAGAGTGAACAAAAGCTACAACCAGCCACAGGTAAAGTCTTCTCAATTTGGTTCAAGAATGAATAACAATAGAGATTACAATCACTTGGCCGGTAGATTTGATAACCGCAGAAGTTTCTTCAATGGACAATGTTTTTCTTGTCATAACTTTGATCACAAAGCAGCTCAATGTGTTGCATATAAAACAATCATGACTAGAGAAGCTCAAAAAAAAAGAAGTATGACCGGGATTACAAAAAGGACCTATAACAACTTTTCGGTTCTTCAAAATGAAGTTGAATGTTCTATTTGCAATAACTTTGGTCATGAAGACTCTGATTGCAGGAGCAGGTTTCAGCAGAGAAAGGAACAAGCCTCAAGCACCAAAACATGGAGAATAAAGGAACCACAAACAGAAAGATGTGGGATAGCATTTTATGCAGAAGGACAGGAAAATCTATGGTACATTGACAGTGGATGTTCGAAGCATATGACAGGTGATAAAGAAAAACTTGAGTCATATTCTGCTCTAGGAAAAGGAAAGAAAGTCTCTTTTGGAAATGATACTCCTGCAACTATAAAAGGAAAAGGTATTGCTCAGTTAAAAGAAAAGGTCAAGGCTGGAAATGTTTTGTATGTTGATGGATTGAAACATAATCTTCTAAATGTCAGTCAGATGTGTGATCAAAGAACCGAGGTGATATTCAGATCAAATGGATGTCTTGTTCGTGATCTTGATATAGGTAAAACAATGATCAAAGGCAAAA
>APFE030968800.1:0-11646 GCA_000404065.3 Pinus taeda
CCCACCCCCACACTTGTTGCTCCTAATAACAACTTTAATTTAGAAGTATCTTAAAAGTAGCTTAATTTATAAGGTCTAAATACCTTATAAATATATTGTGCAAATTAAATGCAATACAAAAAATTGAGTTGAGATAGAAGAAAGAGGTTATTACTAGTATCCATAAGGAAAGAGATTAGTAAGGGATGAGAAAAGTGTGAAGTACTTAATTGGAATGTGTTAAATATTTTTTTAATTGAAAAAGTTTGAGAGTTGAAGCGCTTCTTAGGCAATTTTTATAAAAAGTTAACTCCATAGCGAAGAAGTGGGTGTTTCACAGATTATGCACCCACTTATTATTAGAGGCCCACCCATCATTGAGAGAGAGAGGTCTTAATGAAAAATAAATGGAGCCTAATAGTTAAAAACAAAGAAGTTCTTCCACTCTTATCAAATATTCCCATGTAATATTAAAACTATAAGGGATTTATTCAAGGAAGAGACATTAGAATTGTTATTTGTTTAGATGACAAGAAAATTTTAATTAATGTTGATATGGCTGTCAATTACTAATCCTTGAATCCTATGTGATTGAAAAGAGGATATTTTTAGGCAAAGTTAAAATAATTAATGTACCATTAAGGATTAATGATTGTATCTTCGTATATGAATTCAACATTAGATATGTATCTATAAAAGGACATTGGCATAGTGTTAGGTTCATCTTACATGGAAACTTTGGATACCTTTATCTTAGACCTAAATAAAATGTTTTTGCCATTCTCCCATAAGAAGAAGATAGTAATATGGTGGGATGTTAGAATGGAAGCATATTCAAATAACAGTGTCAACAAAGCACGTGATGATGTATTAAAAGTGATCCTTGGATATAACAAAGAGTTAATATGAAAATTACAAGGTCACCAAGAAGAAGTTAACAAGGTTTTCACTGAAAAACATTGTAACAACCTTGGGGTAAAAATTCACGTAATAAAGTTAATAAAGACAAAGTAAGACCAAGTTCATGGGGCACATATTCCAAGCTGAATGTTGGAAAAAACACCCTAGTGGGTGTTCATTTTGGTTTATTATGGCTAGGGGAAATTGGCAAAGGCAATGACAAAGGCTTTGAAAAGGAAAAGAGGCATTATTTGGCAATTATTTATGAAAATAATGGAAAATAGGAGAAAAGAAAGATAAAAGGTCATAGGTTGCATGTGAGGAGGAAAATGAAGAAAATAGAGGCCTTATTGATAAAAAGACTTCTAAGGATTAGTTCATAACCTTTTGTCGGTTCATTTTTGGAGCTCTCCCTCTACTCTCTCATACTCTTGCACACTTAGAGAATTCTTGGAGCACTCTAGCATTGGAGCAAGGAAAGCAAAGGAAGGAAAAACAAGGCAAAGAAAAGAAAAGATCAAGGAAGGAAGAGTTGGATCAAGCTGATACAGTGGGATTACTTGCAGGTACCGAGTTGCATGTATGATTTCCTTGCTATTTTTGGCATGCATGGCATATGCATGTGTGGATTTGGTTCTCTTGTTGTCATTAGCATGGGTTTTACTAGGTGTGACAGTGGTTTTCATCCTTGCCTTTCTATTTTCAGATAGCCATGGTGTGATGGGGATATTTTTCTTGGTTGAGATGGATTATTGGATGGTTTCTAAACTGGGTGAGGTGATCTCAGGAAAAATCACAAAGCCTAGGAATCCCTGGACCGATAAAGGTGCCATTGCAGTAAATCTTGGTTGTGTATACCCTCATTGGGCCTAGGAATCCTTGACCGTAAATGGTAGGATATACGGTAAAGCCTGAAGGTGGAGACAGACAAATTCCTCACGTTTTAAGTGGAGAGATCTGGAGGATCCATGCTTGTTTAAGGCCTAGTGATCCCTGGACTGATAATGGTGGGATTGAGGTAAAGCCTGAAGTGTATGTTTCTTGTTTGGTCCTAGGAATCCTTGACCGATATATGGTGGGATATATGGTAAAGCCTGGTTGTATAGGTGCTTGCTTCAGGGCTATAAATCCTTGACTAGTTTGGAACGGATATGCAATAAAGCCTGAGAAGCATGGTCGGTTATTGTGAGTCCCACATTCATGCTTGGAATATGGCACAAGAGTATTGGATGAACGAAATATTTGGTTCAGCTTAATATATGATCAAGTGGTACATGGAATTCCCTAACTTGGTTGGCTTTTGCATATGTTAATAAGAGCTCTTTTTCCCTTACATTTCATGAGTAAATGTGCTTGCTATTATGTGATTTTAATGTTTATTCTATCATTGTTAATATGTTGGTTATAAGCTTGGTTTATGACGGACTTGAGTTACGGATCTCATCATGTTTTGGTTATTAAATGAAATGTTAATGAATACATGAACTAATAGATGATATTGCAGCTATCATGACAGGGAATCAAACCTTCTTAATGATTCTTAGATAAGTGTGAGACCCCTATGTTCATATGTGTATTTATGACTTGTAGATTACATGTTCATGATGTGTTTAACGAAATTTCTATCATGGTTAGGCTTGGTTAGGTCAATTTCTTGTCTAGTATTTGTATGGGAGGCTTTGTCCTTATGTCATTCATGGTTCTGGAAAGTTTCATTAAGTTCTAGGAAGAGGTTTGGATCCTAGCCTGAAAAAAGTGGCTTAAATCCCGTGATTGTAGGCACAAAGCTGGGTGAAAAAGACTGCAGTCACTCCCTTGTAGGCATCATGCATGCGACTAGAGGGTTACAGTCGAAATAAAGTAGTGTTGTGCCAACATCTGGGAGATCAGGGCACTGAAACAGAGCTTTATCTCATGGCTTGGGCACTTGGAAGAGTGGTTTAGCCATTGGGGTTCTTGTAGCACTTGAGGCAAGTCCTTAAGGTTTTGTCTTATCGATTTCGCTTCCTTAAGGCGATCTAGGAGGTTGAATTGTATCACAGTAACTCTTCATCACATGTTTACCGTGGTAGGCAGTAATTTGGGTAAATGTGGGAGGAGGGTGTTACAAACAAGAAGAAGTTTCCTACCTTGAGAACCAAAGTCAAGTCCAAATCACACAAATTAAAGATCTCAAAGATGCTCAATAAGACCTTCAATATGAAGTGCATATCCTACAATGTAAATTAGAAGAGTATATTAATAAACAAAATAGTTTGGAGGCAATGACATGCATTTGGAAATGTGTTTGTGTGTGTAAGAGAGAGAGAGAGCTAGAATTGAAGGATCAAACATGATTTGTTAAGATTTTGTAAAATGTGATAAAAAAAAAATCACAAGAAAAGTAGGATGGAAATTAAAAAAATTGATAAGATCTTGTTAGATAGAGATAATCAGTGGTTGTAAGGAAAATGTATTACCTTCCCCACTTGGTTTATACCACTTTATGACATGTTTTCTCTTCATGGTCCATTATTTTGATGAGTTATATGTGACCTATTCATGAGTTGTCGACTTGGATTTACACCTCGAACAATGTAGGGTTTACCCAAGGTATTACCCTTGGAATGAAGGGAAGTGCCTAAGAGGTTTCGCCCAAGATATTTTACTTAGAAAAAAAAGGTGAGGAAATCAATTGTTTGAAAATCTATAGTCAAATCTTGCTTTTGGAAGAAAAGAAAAAAAGATAAAATGTGAGGTTATTACAATCCTAAAAGTAGACAAAGAAATGTCCATGGATGTATGTGAATTAAGGAAGCTTTTAGAAGTTGAGATTATATACAATGAAACTTTAATCAATTTGATTGAATTATGGAAGTTTTTTGAAGTTGAAATTGAGGACCAATAATGAAATTTACCAGAACTATAAATCAGGAGTGTCATTACTAATTAAGTTTTATTAGTGAAGGAACATCCATAAAAGAAGTTCAAGAAACAATATGACAAGTCAATATCTACAAACTCAGTGATAATTATTGTTTCATCAATCATTACTAATGAAGCTTCTAACACAACAATGAATATGAATATATCACTATTAACATGCTAACACAAGGAAATCATGAAAATAATAAGAGGAATCAACTTATCAAGGTACCATATTGACACCCAAAAAAAAAGTCATAACACGCAAGAATCAATGTACCAATATCCAAAGGTACTTAGCTAAAATAATTGTTGTGCTTACATATCAAATCATCTACGATCAATACAAATCAAACTCAACAACAAACAAGATTAAATCTGAAATATTATCATCAAAGAGTTCCAAAAAGAATTCATCTGGGAGTCCTTTCTCGATACAACAATATTGTTCAAAGATTTGGACATCATATTGTTGATGTTCTCTAGGAAAAAGTTAGATAAATATGGATCATTGCACCAGAAGAAGTGTACCCTGTATGTGCTTTCAAGATAAAACATTTTTAAAAAGGGGAAGAATTATAATAAACCGATGGTACATTACTATGATGACTATAATACAATAAATATTATGTAGCATAGTCATAGGTTGCATATTGCATTAATGATGTAATAATAATAAGTCATGCCTTTTTCCAAAATACATGACTTATCCACCCCTATGTGTATTTATCTACATGTCCATTATAGTCATATCAATCATCCAATCTCATTCATTCACACACACACACATATATATATGAATGAATGAGATTGGATGATTGATATGAATATAATGGACATGTAGATAAATGCACATAGGGGTGGATAATTCATGGCTTGAACCACGAGGGATTGAAAATTTAACTTGAATCTCATGGTTTACAGAATACTTCATAACAGATGATCACCAATTGAGCAAAGAGAGAGAGAGAGAGAGATGATGCCACCATAAAACTTGGAATTCACCCATCATTATTTCAATTATCTCTCCTCAACTCCACATATCAATCTCTCTCTCTCTCTCTCTCTCTCTCAGAACTAAGGAGCACAAGGCTAAGAAAAGAACAAGGCTTTCCTAGAAGGGAAAAATTTCTATCCAAAATCAAAAGCAAAATGGGGGAGCGACAATCTGCGCAAGATACAACAGTTAAGGAATTTCACGGGGTCATCACAAACAATCAAGGTAAGGCAAAATCTAGTCCAAAATGGGGGAGCAACAATCTGCGCAAGATACAACAATTAAGGAATTTCATGGGGTCATCGCAAACAATCAAGGGAAGGCAAAATCTAGTCCAACAAAATTTGTTAAGAGACTAGAAGAGGCTTTGGTGTTGGTAATCCCTCCAACCACCTTGACTATGAAGGCCCTGGCTCTTCTAGATCAAAGGTTAATTGGGAAATCCATAGGCCTTTGGCCGCCTCCCAAAAAAATTAGAAATGTAGGTTCAATAGAATTGGATTACTCTTTGCAAGGGAAGATTGAAACCATTTTTTGTGGCAAGGGATTTTTTACCTTTCTATTTGCATTTAAAAAGGACAAGGATTTTCTTTTCAGAAATGGACCTTATTTGATCGGGGCCCTAGGTTTGTACCTAAATAAATGGAGTTTGGATTTCGACCTGAACTTGGACATCCCTAAAGAATTCCCCGTGTGGGTCAAACTCCTACATCTTCCTATGTATTTATGGAATAGGGATGCAATGGTAACTATTGGAAATTCTCTACGAAAATATCTGGATATCACAGATCCTAAGATCAACTTTTCATGTGCATGAATATGTGTAGAGGTAGACTGGGAGAAAGGTCTCATGTTTCTTTGAATGGATGGTTACATCTACAACCTCTAGACTACGATCAGTTACCCTTTAAATGTATGTATTATTACAAATATAGTAATTTTGTTAGAAATTGTAAAAATAGGCAGCAGAAGTGGGAAGAAACCAGTCGACAGGAAAATTGGATGCAAGTTAAAAGAAAGAACACCCTGAAGCAAGGAAGTCTTAGGGCACCAAAAGAGAAAATTTAGCAAAGGAACCAATTTGTAGCCCTAAAAAAGGTTGGGAACCAACCAAAAGGGGAGGAAGGACAAATGATGCAAGGAGAAATAGAGAAAAAAAACAAAAAAACAAAACAAAACAAAACAAAAAACAAAAAACAAGGAGTCAAGAGGAGTCAGCTCTAACCCTAGAAGATCTAGTCTTGCAATAGTTGTCAGTAATTAAAAATATGGATTCAGAATCCCCCAGTCTTCAAGAAATAGGTGATTTGGAGCATTCAAGTGCCCAAAAATGAGGTAGGAAATAAAATTCAGAACTACGGGAACTTGAGGCTCAAAGGGAAAATCAAGGGGGGACTAAAGGATGCTTGACAACATGATAAAAAGGACTAGACAGCTAAATCCAAAGAGTTCTTCCAAGACAAGCCAAGGGGCATCCCAAATACAACACGTTTAACAAATGAAGATAATATCTTGGAATTTCAAAGGGATGGGCCAAATGGAGGAAGAAATTAGAGACATTTTGAAACAGGAGTGCCCCTCCCTAATGTTCATTCAAGAAACAAAACTTTACAAAAAGGTAGAAATAAGATTTGGAAAGAAAAAATTGGAGAATCTATGAGGCCATGGAAAGTAGTGCCCAAGGAACATCAGGAGGAATTCTCACAATCTAGGACCCAGCCAAAATAAATCTCATCCAAGCTACATTCAATCTCCAGTGGATAATGACCGAAGTATGGGTTAGAGAGGTAAATATAGTTATATATCTCTTCAATATGTATGTTCCAGTCTACATTGAAGGAAAACAAAATTATTGGAATTCTTTATCAAAATATGCAGAAGCTAATAACTATTAGAATGTAGTAATAGAGGGGATATGAACATGATATTAGATTTAAGGGGAAAAAAGGAGGAAGGGGTGGCATGAACCCAGTGCAATACTATATTAAAGGATCAATGCCCATTGGGATTGGATAGATGTAATACCCAAGAAGAGGGAATATACTTGGACTAATAGAAGAGTGGGAAGGGCACATATCATGACCAAGTTAATCAGGTTTTTGGTTCAAATCTCAGTTTGTTTAGGAAAGTGGGAGGTAAAGTTGGAGATATTTCCATTCTCATTCTTGGATCATTGCCCAATCTCTCTAATAATAGATAAAATAAACAAGGTAGGCCCAATTCCCTTTTGGTTTAACCCACTTTGGATCAAGCATGAAGTGTTTATTCCTTTAATAAAAGAGGTCTGGGTGGAACCTATTCGAGGATCACCCTCTTATGTATGAGAAGAAAAACTTAGAGTAATAAAAAAGAGGTTGATGGACTGGTCCAAAAATAACTACAAATCGCCTAAGAAACCAAAGGTTGAAATATTGAAGTTGATGGAAGAAAAGAGGGTTGAATTCGAGAGGTAGAATGTAATACAAGAAGTATTAACAACATAGACACAACTTTCAGCCAACCTATATAAAATATATTAGGAGGAGGAGGAGTATTGGTGTGAAAAATACAGAATCTTGTGCATCAAATCAAAGGATCAAAACACAAGATATTTTCATAAGCACGGTAAGGCATGGGAAATTATAAATTGAGTCAAAGAAATTAAATGGAGTGACAGACAACTGAGAGAAGGCTACGAGGAGGTGCAACAAGAAGCCGAATGTTATTTCAACAATGTTTGCAAGGAAGGTGGGGAAGATACAGAAGAAAAGATAGAGGAAATGCTAGAAGAAGTACCTTGGCTAATTACAAAACGGGGAAATGGGGAGCTTACAAAAAAAATTGGGGACAAGGAAATTTGGGAATCTATCTAAAATTTGGAGCAAGATAAGGCACCGGGATCAAATGGTCACACTATCAATTTCTACAGAGCATGTTGGGAAATTATTAAATCTGATCTCTGGTGTATGCTTTATGACACTCTAAGAAACGAAAGAGTGGGGGGGTGAAACAAACTCCTCCTTTTTGGAACTAATTCCTAAAGAAAGGAACCCCTCCTTGTTCATGATATTTAGGTCTATCTCCTTCTGTAATACTTCATACAAAATTCTCACAAAGATCATTGCTGAAATATTAAAGAATATCACGAGAAAAAATATATTAGAACTTCAAGGAGGCTTTATTCATGGAAGACATATTTTGGAAAATATAGTCCTAGTTCAGGAAGTTATACACTTGAGTCAGTGACAAAAGGACAAAGGAATGGTGATCAAAATTGATATGGCTAATACCTTCGATGGAGTCAAGCATTCCATCTTTCTTTAAATTCTATAAAGTTTTGGGTTCTCCCCAAGATTCATGAAAAGGATTAGTGCTTGAATATGGAAACCATGGGTGGCACCCTTGATCAACAACAAGACAAAATCCTTCTTCCCTCTCATAAGAGGGCTACAACAAGTTTGTCCTCTCTACCCTTTGTTTTATGTGACCGTGGTGGATACATTAAGTTGGAGGCTGGAAAAGGAAGGATGTGAGGGAAATATCCCAGGGGTTATGATTGTGAGGGGGGTTGAGGACATCAACCATGCGCAATTTGCAAATGAAACCTTATCACTGGGAGAAGCCTCAATGATCATTTTGAAAAGATTCAAAATTGTATTAAATGTGTTCCTTCATGCAAGTCTTGAAATTAACGAAAAGAGTCATGTTTATGGATGGAATGTCGGCACGACTAAACTTACCTGTATAGCAAGAATACTAAGATTTACCCTAATTTACTCTTGGACCTCCTTTACTTATTTGGGTATCCCTATATCTTTGAGGTATACAAGAGCCAATGTTTGGTTGATAATTATGCATAAAATGGTAAAGAAAATCAAGAATTGGGGGGTACATTGGTTAAATCTAGCAGGCAAAAGATTTCTTATACAAGTGGTTCTCTCTGATCTACCAATTTTCTAGAGTTTGACAATTATAGCACCGACTAGAGTCCTAAATTATATGGATCAAATGATATTAAATTTCTTATGGCAAGGAAGGAAAGATAATCAGGGTAAATTCTACTTGGTACAATGGAAGAAAGTTAAAGCCCCGATCTTGTAGGGGGCTAAATATTAAAGACATGAAACTCATGAATCTAGCCTTGGGGAGCAAAATTTTATGGTGAACAGTGTCGAGCCCCAGAAGAGGGTGGAAGATTGTTATGAAGAAAAAATACTTCAAGGAGATGATGTTGTGGTATCTAGACAAGCCCTTGAATCCTAAACATTCCTCAAGATCATTAGTTTGGAAAGAACTGAGAAAGGATAGTGGACCTACTAGGATATGCACTTCATTAGATTCTAGGGAATGACCACTTAATAAAAAATTTGGGAGGACAAGATTATGGACTTATTGCCTCCGAAAGAACTTCTAGAATATGAACTGTCAGCAATGCACCTCTGGAGCAAAGGGGAAAAATAGCTAAGTGACCTATGTGAATGGGAAGAGGATACAACTAGAAGTTGGAAGGGTTGGAAGGAGCCTAAAATCCCCCCCACCCCCAGATTTAGGACTAGTTACAAGAAATTATTAGAAACCCTTAGCTCCTGGACTCTAATATGTCTTTGAACACAAGATGCCAGAGGTTGGGGACCAAAGGGAACCTTTATGGGCAAGAAAGGGTATGATGAGATTTGCGGTACCTGGCTTAAAATAGCTAAGTCTCTAGTTTGGAAAATCATCTGGAACAAGAATGATCTTTCTAAGGTAAATAAATAAATAAATAAAAAAACAAAACAAAATAAAAAAACAAAACAAAATAAAATAAAATAAAAAATAAAAATTAGTTGGTAAGTGCAGAAGCAAAAAACTATGGCAAGCGAAAATTTGAAGAGAAGAGGAATTCAAGGGTCGACGATTTGTTACTTGTGTAGAAATTAGGAAGAACCCCTCCAGCATATCTTTCTATAGTGTGATTATTCCTGGAAAATCTAGCGAATAGTCCATCAAATTTTAGTTAGCATGACCTTGATTCCAAATGAAGTGGAAGACATTTGAAAAAAGATGGAACAAATATCCAAGAAACTTGAGGAAAAAAACATATCCAAAGATAATTTGGCTATCCTTACCAAAATAACTCCTCTAGAAGATATGGTTGGCTCAAAATGTAGGGGTCTTTAACCAGAAAGACATGCCCCTACAAAGGTGGTAACATAGGCGATAAGGTTGTTACATGAAACGTTGTAGGCGGACACATGGAACCAAAAATAGATGAAGGATTAAGAGACAGAGAATTTAAGTTGGGTAAACACCCTTTTCCAAAAAAGCAAGTCGTATTCTAACATATGTATGGCTCATCATGTAGGATGGATTATGTGCATAAGGAAGAAAAACCTAAATAGTTGGATAACTTTTATTTACAAAGCCTCATGGGGGAACTTGGGGGACGCGGGTGTAGGGGGAGTCATATGGCATCTCGAAGGAAGTTGGATACGAGTTTTTTCCCTTGGCCAAGGAAAGAGAACAAATAAAAATGTGGATGAAATTACATTAGGAACCGAGATGTAGGTTCTAGCGAAATTAACCCAAGGTCTAGTTGTTGTAATAGGGGACTCAAATACTTTAATTCACAAACCAACACAAGCAAGTAGTTTGTAAATGATAAACTTGAGTTTCAAATTCGGAAAATGATAAACATAGGCAAGGCTTTTAGAAGCATAACCTTTATGCATGTTCTTCAAAACCTTAATGATCGGGTGGATATATGTGCCAAACAAGATACAAGTCTTTCTGCATGACAACTTGTCTCCATGGACAGAGTTGTTCCTCCCTTGGTGATGTACATGGAATTGAACTAAACTGGATGTAGAGGCTATGATAGGGCTAGGAATCGAAGCAGCGTTGAGATTCTAAGGAAAGGTTCGAGAGGCATACCAAAATGAGAATGGAATGGACATGTTTTTGTTTAAAACAACCTCTCTCCTTTGATAGGTTGTCTAAGAACTAATATAGTCTTGAATATTTTTCTCTAAAAAGTATGATAACTCCTTATTTTTGTTGATGTTTGGGTTTGTCAAAGATAGGCCCCATTACTATCATAATTAGTCTATTGCAAACTTCCTTTGGGAGTATATGCTTTTTGCATCTATTTCCTCTTTATTAATAAAATTTCATTGGTCTTCTAAACCAAAAGCCCATGTTCTAATTTAGGTGTCCATGGCACTAAAACTTCCTAAAAGGTTTTATGACATAACATGGGGTGTTACTTGGTAAAAAAAAATGTTCAAAACATGTGTATTTGCAAAATTATAATAATTATCCATATTTTTAGAATTTACCACATCCCTCTCTTATATATCTAGTCCCCTAGTGGTAAATCAATTTTAATTATTTACATTTAATTATGAAAATTGTATCCTTCTATCATAAACATTGATATTAATAACTAAAAATGATGTCTATCATATAATTTTAAAGCCCCATATCTCTAATAATACCATATAGTATATATATATAATAATATATATATATATTCAAAAGCTTTGTATTAAAAGAAAAAACTCAAAAGTTACATAGTTGAATTAATCAAGTCCAAAAGGAGAACTCCATTGACTCCTGAAGATATTGGGTATTCATATTTTTCTGCTAGACCCAGCTTACATGATACACACTTTGTTCTCCAACTGGGCATCCAAAATTACAAGCCAGACTTGCTAGTGAACGATTACAAAATATAATATAAAACCATACACAAAATTTGTCCCCTAGTTAAACATCCAATACTACAATCTAGACTTGTTGATGAAATATTACAAAACATAACATAAAACTAGACATATCTATAAAAAATAAACACCATTTGGAATCAAATGAAGAGATGGGAGCATAATCCCTGGCACTCGATCTAG
>APFE030968808.1:0-20190 GCA_000404065.3 Pinus taeda
GATGATACAAATGAAAAGACCTCCTTTCTACATATAGGAGTCTAAGGGGTCATAATATAATCAGAGCCAACATAACAATAATAATATAAGGGCAAAAGAATAACAATAGTGGGCTTCTATGGGGCACAATAGTAACAATATGGGCACTACATGGGTACATCAATATAATAAGGGGGTTGTACTCATAACAATAAGGGGTTACACTAGTAGTATAGGGGCCTAACACTTTGATTCTTTATCCTGGATAACTTCCAGATCAAGTGGTATCGGAGCTCAAGTTTATTAAGGCTAGACAAGCTTGTGCCAGATTTTGTTGTTGAATGCTAACTAGATCAAAGCTTAAACTGGGAGAAGGAGAATTGGCTGAAACTAACCCAGAAATTGGAAGAGTCTATTCTAAGAGGAAAATGTCAAGAGAAAATCCCTTGGAATCAGACCCCCAGTTCATGGATAGTTTTATGACCCTGAAATCCATGGTGGAGGAAATGTATAGGGATTATAAGAAACATAGGGATGAAGATTCATCGAGCTCCAAACAAGACAAAGGAGTAGAAGAATCTCTCCTCCATGACCACTCCAAAGGAAAATGGAAAGAAGAAAAATTTCCCACGCCTCCTAATAGCCCTGAAAATAAAAAGAAGACATCTTTGATTAAATTAGATGTTAAATTTGATTTACGAGTATATGATGGAGAGTTGAATGCAGAGAAGTTGGATAATTAGATCAGACATATTGATGTTTATTGTAGAGTGCAGAGTATTTACTTAGACAAGAGTAAGATTTAGCTGGCTAGCCTATGCCTTGGAGGCACTACCTTAATATGGTGGGAAGGTAGGACACAAGTTGACATGAAGAAACATGGTAAGATTCTTTCTATTTGGAGTGAATTTGTTTTTGAAATTAAAAGAAATTCTATCCACTAGCCTACATGCAGCAAGCCATGATGAGCTAGCAAACTCTTCGACAACTAAAAGGGAAAAGTGTACAAGGTTACACCCAAGAATTTAGGAAAGGAGTTTTGATTCTAGGAATTTCTTTACACTCACCTAAGACTCTATTGAAGTATATAGGTGGTCTACACAGCTACATGAAGCACACTATCCTCATGTTTAATCCCACTAGCATTGATGAGGTATCCATTCAGGCTACACATCTACAAGCTAGAGGTAAGAATGGGAACCCAGAAGTTGGGGATCATCCCAACCCACTTCAAGCAAAAATAAGGAAAAAAGAAAAAAGAAATGGAAAGAGAGGAAGACAAACACTGTATAGAAGAGCAAGTCCTCCTGCACTCATTGTAAGAAGGATGGGCATGATGATGAACACTCCATTCAAAGCTGAAACCTAAGAAGTTCGAGGGAAAGAAGAAGAAGAATGTTGCAGCTATTAAAAAAGATTTGGGATCAGACTCAGGAGATGAACCAACAATCACAGCCACAGGTATAAAAGGTAAAAATTCCGAAGCGTCTACTAGTAATTCTGCACAATCTACTGATAATGAAGAAAATGAGAGAAAAAGATGTGAAATTTTTCATATTAGACTTATTTCCAATCATCAAAAGATTGATACTTTGTTTGATAGTGGCTCACAAGTAAATTTAATTTCTGAAGCCATTGAAAAGAAGTTAGGATTACTAACCACACCTCACAAGAAACCATATACATTAGGTTGGTTATGTGATAAAGCAAAGCTACAAGTGACTAGACAATGTAAACTTAACTTTTCTTTTGGGTCAGCATTTGTAGATGAGGTTGAGTTAGATATAGTTCCCTTGGATATATGTGGACTTGTTTTAGGAATTCCTTACTTGTATGATAGAAAAGCTATTTTCTATAGAGTTGAGAACAAGTATCTACTCGTTAAAGATGGAATCAAATATATTGTAAGAGCTCATAAGCTCAAGAATAATTTACTACTCTCATAAACTCAGGGCAGATGAAACGAATTGTAAATTCATGCAAACAATTTTTACTGATGGTTGTAAAGGAAAAGAAGCCTGATAAAACCAATGTATTTAAGGGTTATGATGCTAAATAGCAAGCTAACTTAGAAAAAGTTGTTTCAGAATATGATGTATTGTTTCAAGAACCTAAAGGTTTGCCACTCAAAAGGGAAATAGCACATGATATTAATTTGCAGCAAGATGCTCCATTGCCAAACATCGAAATGTACAAGTTGTCCACTTTAGAAGATGCAAAAATCAAGAAGCAGGTACAGGAGCTGCTTGAGAAAGGGTTCATCAGACTGAGCACATCACCAAGTGCATCTCCAATCGTTTTGGTGAAAAAAAAGATGGCTCGTGGAGAATGTTCATTGATTACCGAGAACTGAATAAGATAACATTAAAAAATTGTTATCCCCTTCCTCGCATAGATGATCTATTAGATCAGTTAAAAGAAGCAATTTATTTTTTGAAGTTAGACTTGCATAGTGGCTATCATCAAGTCAGAGTTGCAAAACAAGATGCGTGGAAGATTGCTTTCAAAACAAAGCAGGGAATGTATGAGTGGCTGGTTATGCCTTTTGGATTAACTAATGCTCTTGCTACTTTCATGAGAGTAATGAATGATGTACTCAAACCTTTTCTTAATGATTTTGTTATTGTATATCTGGATGACATTCTTATATTTAGAAAAACATGGGAAGAACATTTGAGGCAAGTTAAGCAGACACTATATGTTTTGAAAAGAGAAAAACTTTATGTTAAACTCTCAAAATGTGAATGTGGAAAAACATCTTTTAATTATTTAGGACATATAGTAGGGGGTGGTGAATTGAAGATAGATCCCTCTAAGGTTGCACTCATTGTAAACTGGCCTAGGCCCAAATCTACTACAGAGGTTAGAAGCTTCTTAGGAGCAACACAATATTGGAGAAAGTTTATTTCTAATGTTTCCTTCATTGCAGCTCCCTTACATGCTTTAACAAGATTGAACAAGGTGTTTCAGTGGGGAGGCAAACAATAGAACGCCTTCAACACCTTGAAAGAAAAGATTAATACAACACTAGTACTAGCATTGCCCGATCTTCAAAGACCATTTGAGATTGAAACAAATGCCAGTGATTATGTGATGGGAGCTATGTTGATGCAGCACGGTAAACCTGTATGTTATCATTTTGAGACATTTAATTTTGCAGTAATTAACCATCCCACATATGATAAAAAAAATTATGCATTAGTATAGAGTGTGAAAAAGTGGAAACATTACTTAATGGGCAAAGAGACAATTGTACATACTAATCATCAACCACTTCAATATCTACACTCCCAAACTAAGTTGCAGCAATCAAAACACTATAGATGGATGGGTTCTCTACAACAATTTCATTTAGTCATTAGATATAAAAAAAGGGATATACAATAAAGTTGTAGATATGTTATCTAGACCAATTATAAATGCATCTACTATAATTAAGCATAATTCATTATTGCATGAGAGCTACATTGAACAATATGCTGAAGATATAGATTTTAAAGATGTATATGCAACTTTATTTCAAGGCAAATGGGTAGAAGAATTGGATTATCATATTAAAGACCAACTCTTATATCATTGTGGGAAGTTATGCATTCCACAAACCGAAAGAGTAAAGATAATTTGAGAGGCACACACTTCTCTAATATTAGGTCACTTTGGTGTAAGTAAAATGGTTGCATAGTTGCAAAGATTTTGTTATTGGTCAAAAATGAATGAGACAGTTTCTATATATGTAAAAGGATGTACCATGTGTATTAAAAGCAAGCCCAGCAATAGAAAAATAGGCTTGTACACTCCACTACTAGTTCCTTCTCATCCTTGGGAAAGTGCTTCCATGGACTTTGTTGGAGGACTACCTAAATCTAGGAAAGGTCATGACTATTTATATGTTGTTGTGGACAAGTTCAGCAAAATGTGTATTTTAATACCTTGTAACAAACAGATAGCAACTAAACAAACTGTAAAGTTGTTTTTTCAAACGGGTTCATTTTGGATTACCCACTTCCATAATATCTGATCGAGATACCTGATTTGTTGGGAAATTTTGGTCAAGATTATGGAAATTGATGGACACCAGGTTGAAGAAAATAACAACTTTTCAAATGCAAATAGATGGTCAAACAGAAGTGGTCAATAGGATAGTGATCCAGTTGCTCAGAGGCTATTGTAGCAAGCATCCCAAACTTTGGGATGAAAATTTATGCTATGTGCAGTGTTAGCTTCCTGCTACAGCAGGTTATTCATCTTTCATGATTGACATTTTTACATGCCAAATATGTCATACTTTGCATGCTGCAATTTTCCATATTTACTACAGAGGCTAAAGAAGGATGCCATGAGAGTGTGCCAGTTCAAGTGCCACTGCAGTGTTCCAAATTTTGATGTACTGTTCCATTTTTGAAGAAGTTTCAATTAAAGGGAGGTCCAAACAGTTTAATCGTGGTCTCCCTAGGTTTCAATTTCCTGTTTTAGAATATAGAGAATGAATATCTGTCCAAACAGCTTAATCTTGGCAGATTCTTAGACACGTAGAGAATTAAGGAGCCCAACTGCTTAATCTGGGCCCTTGGAAGAAATAAGGGTAGTTTTTAGATAGGAGGATAGAAAAAGAAAAAAAAATTGAAAAGCTCGGTTTGCAAGTCTAAGTGCACCCAAAACAAAAAGAAGAAAAAATGCTAGGTAAGTAGGCTGGGTAGGTAGTTTTGAGGTTGCAGAATGTTGATTTGTGATCAATTTCATATTTTCAAAGGGTCATATCTATTCAGGTCACAATTATTAGGCAGTTTCCATATGGAGGAATTCAAGCGAGGCATGTCTAACTTCCCCTTCTTCTTCTTTCCCCAATCATTCACGAACTTCCCCAAAGAGGTCAAGATCTGCTTGATAACTCTTAGTTTCATCATTTTCATGACAATTTGCCTTGGCAAAGATCTGTTTTACTCAAGGAATGTTCATACTTCCTTCATGGACCATCTTCCCCTAATAGCCTAAGATTCACATACTTAGCGCTTTCTTATCACTTGTCATATTAACGATTAATTTTTACTATATAGCTCCCTATCTATTTTCCCTTCCCCTACTAAAACTATGTTAATAACTCCCCTATATAGTTATCCCCTCCCCCTGGTTGAAAAATAACCATAAGTATCCCTTGGGAATTACTAAGTTTGCCTGAAACTTAGTAAGAACCCTCACGTTGTTGATAAAAACCCCTTCCAAATGCATTGGGACTCACTCCTATGCATAAAAACCCTCTTTCTGCCCTTATCCTAAAGTCATGCATGAAAATATTTTACGCCTCGCACATTTAACCCCAAAAACCAACATTTCCTAAAGTTTTCTACCCCCGCCGAATTAAAAATTAAAATTAATTGGCACGCAGGCCCCCTCCTTATCCATCCACCACCTCATCTTATCCGCCAACCGTCCGATTGCCAGAGCCCGAGATCTGCGGTGGGCGGGTCTTTTTGTGTCCCGACATGCCGAAGGTTAGCACCCGGGACATTGGCGGTTTTCCCGTCGTACTTTGGCCACACGTCACCCTCCCGGCTATGGCAGAGCTCACCTCCCCTTGCATGACGTAACCACCACGTCACCTCCCAAGTTGCCACCATCTCACCCGTTCCTCCCTGCACCTCACTGACATCACCCTGCCATCGTGTCAATGCCACATCATCACCCTGCCGTACTACCTCGTCACCCTTCTAATGTCATCACCGTACAAGAGGTTCCCACTACTGACATCATGCTGACGTCATCCATCGTACGGCTGACGTCAGCAGTTGAAAAAAAAGCACAAGTGCGAAATCTAAGCTTCGGAAGCCCGGAATGAAAAACAAGCGCAATTTTTGATGCGCAATTAGCGCTTAGCACTAATCGCGCATCGCTACGGAAAATGAGCCAAAATGGGGAATCTTTTGATTCCTCAGTTGTTTTTGCGCCGAAAAGGGCAAAAAAGGCCAGATTTTACAGTTTTTAGCGTATTAGAAGAAAAAGAGAGTCCCCATTCAGGCATTGAAGAGTATCAGAAGTAGAAAGAAGCCGAATTTAATGTCAAAATGTATTAGGAAGCGGCAGAGAGTATCAGTGTTGCAGAAAAGTGTATCAGTAAAAATCTTTCAGCAACCCGAAGCAGGAAAACATTAAAGAGCCATCCAGCAAAGTCAAAGAAACAGTAAAGGCCATTTAAAGGCATTCAAATCACAGTTATTGCACATCAAAGTCACATGAGATCAGTGGACTAAAGCTCAAAGCATAGTTATTGTAGAAACAATGCACCAGGTCACCAAGGACACCATATTAACTCATTTTTGATCCAGTTGCCTCTGGCACAGCTTAAGAGATATTTGTATTTAATTTCAGCACAAGTTTAGGTTTAAAATTTTTTTCCCGCAGACCTGTTTAGGTCAGTTGTAATAAATGTTTTGGATACTTACCCTATATATACAGCCCTGAACAATGTAATGAGGGTTGGTTGTTGTTATTGGATGGATAGTTGGCTAATGCACTCTAAGAAAAACTCACATTGTGTATCTGATAATTTTCTATAATCAAAGACTGCTTACGAGCTTGGAGAATGGATTGTTTACTATGTTTAATGGTCGAAGAGTGACTGTGGAATTCTTGTGTTGTTACATGACTCAATAAGTGTTTCTTACCTCTGTTTTCCATTCATAAATCAACATCTAAACAACAGAAAGAAAAATTAGCTTAGAACTTGTTTAACTGCACTCTATGCTCAATTTCTTCTGTTTCTTTATGTTTTCATCTGTCTTAGGAATAAATATGAATTCCACATGGCTCGTGTTTGCCCTAATTCACCATGTATGACAGATATCCAGGGATTCTTAATTGCCCCTGGATAGAGCTCATTCCCTTTCCTTATGTTAAGCTGAGTGAGAGATTCTTAATTGCCTCTCATTCCCTACATTTCATTTCATCTCTTTAGCTTGAAAGGTTGTTTTATGTGCAGCTACCTTGCTCCACTTTCCTCTTCTGACCAAGAAAATGCACCAGCAGTCTTACTCCATGACTCCATGCCCAATGGTTTGAAACTTAACACACTATGCATTGCCTCTTTACATGAAAGCATCCTCCTTCCAGCCAAACAACACCCAAACACAAACAAAACTCCCTGCACTCAATAACTAGCCTAAAATCATCATCAACAAAGCTAAATCATTAAGAGAGAGCCCTCTCTGATTGCAGGTGGGCTAGAACCTGCAATCCAAAGATTGGTTTGTGGTTACCTCGACCGTATCCCTTCAGGAGCTTAAGGACAACCTGAGTGTTAACATAATGGCAACTCCGCTGGGGAATTCCTCAGATAATCTCACAAAACCAGTCCAAAGCTCCGCAGAGGAACTGTACTGTTAGAAAAATCCCCCCCCAAAAAAAACAAGCTAGAAGCTGGCTCCCAAAAAGGAGTCACGTTATACAAGATCAAATCCAAACCCAAATCCCCCAGCTATTTTTGAAAACCCCAATATAATTCCTAAGATCCTTAGAAAACAAGAGCAACAAGAAGGTTTGACTACTTCTAGTCCTGAAATAGTTCAGCATAGCCATTTTTCAACCCCTGTTAAAGTTATGTTTCGTTCGAACCCTACTTCCCCTTGTTCATCATCTTCTTCTCCAAGTGGCGTTTCCACACCTTCGTTCACTACACATACCACCACTACTACTCCTATTATCCCAGTTACCCCAGTTGTTCCACTTATCCCTGTTGTTCCTCTTATCCCTGTTAATATGGCTAATAGAAATGCACCTTTACAGCTGCCTGTTAATCCCGGGGCTATGCCTCAAGATTATCAGACAAAAATAACCTATTTTGATGTCACAAATGCCTAAACAGCTATTCAACACACAAAGAAAATGCAAGACTACTTTGAGAGTTATGAGATTGACGATGATAGTGTGAGGATGAAGATTTTTGTCCAAAGTTTGACCGGTGATGTCAGGACCTGGTTTAGAGCGCTCCCATCCCATTCCATAGTAGACCCAGAAGCTTTATATCAGTCATTTATCAACAGATGGGAGAAAAAGAAAGACCCCTTGCACATACTATCTGAGTATGACACTATGAAAAGAGGCCCTCAGGAGACTGTCTTGGACTACTGTGCAAGGTTCAATAATGTTTATAATGCAATACCACATAACTTAAGACCCCCACCTGATCTTGCTTTGTACAAATTCCCTGATGGTTTTGATGCTGAAATGGCTTATCAGTTAAGGGAAAGAGCCCCTCAAAGCCTTGCAAAAATGCAAAATTTCACTGTTAGTGTGGAGGCAAACTTAATTGCCAAAAGAAACAGAGCTAGAACCGAGAGAAGAACTACCTTTATGGAAGAACCCTTAGCCTTAGACCAAAAACTAGATGCTATTATCAGTGGCATGCATAGGCTAGGAGATAGAGTAGAGAGTGTTGAAAGGAAATCATCATGGGAAGGACAGCAACCCAACACCATAAGGAACCCAAATTTCAGGAAGGCTCAGAACACAAATGCTACTAGATCTAGCCCCGACCATGATATTAGGCCTCCTTTCCAAGAGAACTACATAGAAGCATCCACTTCTAGTGAGCACACAGAAGAGACTCACATGAACTTGATAGATTCGAAAAATGAGCAACCAATCTTTCTCACTCAAGAAGTCCAAGACTATCTTGATGTAAAACAATTTTTGACCAAGTCGGGAGAGTCTTTTGATTTTAAATGAGGTTATAATTCTGCTGTATATGAGGTTCATAAACAATATAAGCTGAGAACAAGAACCATTGAAGTCCCTACACCAACCAAAGCAAAGGACAGCAAACAACCCAATAAGATTAAAGGCAAGGTTTTCATAACAGAACCAGCTGATATTTCTGTCCCAAACCCACATCAAGTAGCCGTAGAGGACATAACAGACATACAGCCTCCTATTAATCAGCCTCTACCTCCTTCTCCCTCAAAAGAAGATTTGAACGACAATCGCAAAAATCTTCCTAAAACAGAAAAACCACAAATTGTCATTCACCATAACATAAGACAATCCAAAGGAAAACACAAAAAGTATTCTTGAAAAGGAGAAATATACTACTACTAACACAAAAATTCCATTGGAAAAACCATTTAATTTAGAAGCAGAGATTGGAAAACTTAAAATATCCATTCCCCTCTCAGAACTTGCCAAACATGATGTTTATAGGCAACAAATTCAAAGGTCACTTCAACTACCAGAGGTCAGTGATGATGTAAATGTTTTAGAAGATACCCCCGAGCTACTTTTTGGTCCAGAAGTTAATGGAAAATCAACATATGGATCTGTTCCACCCTTTTATGTCAGTTTGCACATACATGACAAATCTTGCATAATGCCATGTTTGACTCAGGTGCCTCACACAATCTTATGCCCAAAGCTGTAATGGAAAAGCTAAACCTTGATGTCACAAGACCCTACAAAGATCTATATTCCTTTGACTCAAGTTAGGTCAAGTGTTTGGGCTTAATCAAAGACCTTTGTGTGTCTTTAGTCCAATTTCCCAACAAGACAATCCTAATGGATGTAGTAGTGGCTGACATTCCAATAAAATATGGCATGCTCCTATGAAGATCATGGGGAGAAAAACTCCAAGGATCCCTCCAACTCGACCTCTCTTATGCCACTATTTCTGTCTTTGGGCAACCAAAGAGACTGTACAGAGAAACACTCATGAAGTATGTGGTGAGTAGTGAGGAAAAGCCCCAAAATTTTCCAATATACTCAATCCATTCTGATATGGATTCATTTATTCTTTTTAATGATGACACCAATCCTCCAACTAATAAGAAGCCTTTAGCTTCACAACTAGAGACATGCGTGAATGAAGAATCGGTTGCCCATGCCCATGAAATGGTCACAACAGTCAGGGCAACCAGCAAACAAGAAGAACCTCCTCAAACAGAAATTTTAAATCTGCCCAATCCTAAAATGACTGAAACTCGTGATACAAACCACAAGCAATAATCACATGGTATTTAGAGTTTGATGGTTCTGTGAACAAGTTAGGAGCAGGGGCAGGTGTATGGATTCACAATTCACATGAAAATCATGCAGAGGGCCATGCCTACAGGCTAAATTTCAGATGTACCAACAACATGGCAAAGTATGAAGCTCTTCTCCTAGGCCTATAATTGCTCAAAGTTCTAGGAGCTGCAAAAGTGTCCATTCTAGGTGACTCTGATTTAATCATACAACAAATGAAAGGTAACTTTGTTACTAATGACAATAGAATGAGGGCCTATAGGACTGCTGCCACAGATATACTTAATACCTTCGTTGAATCCGAGCTTGCCAAGATTTCTAGAAACCATAACATACATGGACACAGTCTAGCCACTTTTGCTAGCACATGCAAGCTTCCCTTTGAACCAAATCACCATTTTACTGCTGAAATAAAACATAGGCCTGCTGTCCCGAACAATATCAAAGACTGGAAAGTGTTTGAAAATGATGCCCAGATTAACAATTTCCTCACTCTTGAGGGCGAGTTTTCAAATTCAAACATTGACATGGAGGCCATGAACGATTCCCAACAACAAACAAATGAAAATCAGTAGGCCGTAACAGCTGCAACAGCAAAACAAATCCTGAATCCAACTGTCTTCGACAATGCAAACATAGAACAGCTGAAACAAATGCATTTAGAGGAAACAGCCAAAGCAGAGGCTGAGTTCATTGATCTAAAGAATAATTTTTTACCTGCTAGCCTTACTCCATTAGAAGACATGTTTGATGACAATGATGTGCCCAAAAAGCCAAAAATGGAGCCTTTAAATGCTGCTATAGAAGAACATAACATAGGGACAGCAGAGAAGCCCAGAATGATCAAATTGTCAAAAAATTTGCCCCCTGATCAAAAGCCAAAGTATGTGGATTTGTTCAAAGAGTTCCAAGATGTATTTTCTTGGAGTTATGAGGACTTGAAGTCCTATGACACCTCAGTGATTCAACATACCATTCCCTTAAAACCAAGTAAAAAACCATTCAAGCAGAAACTTAGAAGAATAAACCCTATGCTTCTTCCCCTCATTGAGAAGGAGGTGAAGAGAATGTTTGAAGTAGGTATTATAGCACCCATCAGATTTTCTGAATGGGTATCCAATCTGGTTCCCACAAGGAAAAAATCAGGTGAGATCAGACTGTGTGTAGACCTAAGAAACTTAAACCAGGTCTCTTTAAAAGACCACTACCCTTTTCCTAAAATGGACCACATCCTACAAAGAGTAATGGGTTCATCTAGAATCTCTTTACTAGATGGATTTTCAGGTTTCAATCAAATACTCGTTCACCCAGATGACCAAGACAAGACAGCCTTTACCACACCCTGGGGAACATTTAAGTATGTTAAAATGCCTTTCGGGCTAAAGAACGCTGGTGCCACCTTTCAAAGGGCTATGGATATTGCATTTGCCAAGGAAATCCATGAATTCCTTGTTGTCTACCTTGATGACTTAACCCCTTTCTCCAAATCTGATCAAGAGCACCTCAAACATTTAAGGCAAATTTTCATGACATGTAGGAAATATGGCATTTCCTTGAACCCCAAGAAGTCCTTGTTTGGCCTTGAGGAGGGTAAGTTGCTAGGCCACATCATCTCAAAAGACGGTATCAGAATTGATCCGGAAAGGATCCAAGCCATCCTTCAAATTCCATACCCAAGAAACATAAAACAGTTGCGAGCATTCCTTGGAAAGATCAATTTCCTGAGAAGATTTATCCCAAATTTAGCCGAAGTAAAAAGACTGTTAAGCAACATGTTAAAGAAGGATGCCAAGGTAATATGGTCTCTTGAAAGCAAGCAGGCTTTTGAGAGTATCAAAGCTACCTTGACTCAAACGCCTGTGCTCACAAGCCCACAATTTGACAAAGATTTTATCATTTTTTCCTCTGCCTCTAAGCACACCATAGCTATTGTCCTTCTGCAAAAAGATGATCAAGTAAATGAAAAGCCAATTGCATTTTTCAGCCGAGCCTTAAGAGATGCACCCTTGAAATATCAAATTATGGAGAAACAGGCTTATGCCCTGGTTAAGGCCATTAAAGACCTCAGGATTTATATTTTGTATTCTCATGTGATTTCCTATGTCCCAAACTCTGCTGTAAAAGACATATTAACTCAAGAGGGACTAGAAGGCAAAAGAGGCAAATGGATTGCCAGTATTCTTGAATATGAAATTGAGATAAAACCCACCAAGCTGATAAAGGGACAAGGTCTGGCCAAGCTAATGTCAGAGACAAATTTTCAAGCCTTAGACATCAACCAACTGGACAATGAACAGGAGCTGGCGACTCCACAGATCAGTGAAACCTTTTTACAATCCCCATGGTATGCTAATATTTGCTATGTATTGTTAAACCTGTGTGCTCCCCCAGGATTGTCCAGAACCAAGAAGAGATTTTTAAAAATGAAAGCATCAAAATTTTATGTCTTAGATGGTGCCCTGTTTTGGAAAAATCATGAAGGAATTTTGCTGAACTGTTTAACCATGAATGAAACCAACAACATCATGAAAGAGTTCCATGCAGGGGACTGTGGAGGGCATCTATATTGGAAGTCAATTGCTGACAAGA
Source organism: Pinus taeda (assembly GCA_000404065.3). Classification (NCBI taxonomy): domain Eukaryota; kingdom Viridiplantae; phylum Streptophyta; class Pinopsida; order Pinales; family Pinaceae; genus Pinus; species Pinus taeda. The sequence goes on from APFE030968808.1 coordinate 12,574, forward strand.
TTTTAAGGGCTGGTTATTATTGGCCTTCTCCATTTGCAGATGTCAAAAAATTTGTTGTCTCATGTCACAAATGCCAAATCTTTGAAGGAAAAAGAAAACTGTTGCCTTTGCCCCTTAAGCCTATCTCAACCAAAAAGCCTTTTCAACAATGGGGTCTTGACTTCATAGGTGAAATCCATCCCTCCTCTTCAGGCCAGCATAAGTGGATTTTAACAGCCACTGACTATTTCACCAAGTGGATTGAAGCCATCCCATGTAGGCAAGCCAATGACTCCACTATTATCAGATTCCTTGAGGACAATATCCTTTCCAGATTTGGCTGCCCTTAGAAAATCATCACTGACAATGCTGCTGCCTTCAAATCCAAGAAAATGATCAACTTCTTCCATAAATTCCACATTACCTTGGGCCACTCTTCAGCTTACTACCCTCAAGGTAATGGCCTAGCTGAATCATCCAACAAAAGCCTCATCAACAACATAAAGAAAGTGCTAGAAGAGAACAAAAAGAACTAGCATAGGAAGCTCACAAATGCCCTGTGGGTAGACAGACTTTCAACCAAGAAATCCATTGGGATGAACCCTTATGAGCTAGTATATGGCATGGAAGCCAGATTTCCTTCATCTTTGGGCATTCCTACTATCAAACTGTTACAGGAGATTCAGGGTGAACCAAATGACATTCAAAGAAGAATCAATCAGACCATTCATCTCCAGCAAACTAGAGAGCAAGTGCATGACAGAGCTCAAATTTTACAGGAGAAGCTCAAAAATATGTTTGACAAAAGAGCCAAGGCTGAGGATTTCGATGTGGGCAACAAAGTTCTAAGGTGGGACTCAAGAAGAGAAGACAAGGGCAAACATGCAAAGTTTGATTTTGTTTGGAAAGGTCCGTTCATTATCAGAGCTGTGCAAGGCAATAACACATATTTCCCCAAATCTGTGGATGGCAGCATAGCTGAAGAGGGCCCTGTAAATGGCCGAATGTTAAAGCATTATCATGATCCCTTTTGTTGAATATCTTCCAGCGACATTATCTCTATACATAAAAGTTTGTATATATCAGCATCTTATTTTATTTGTATGTAGCAGTCCGGATGATAGAGCATGCAGAAGAAAGTAGGCGGTGCTACACAGGTCACAAACATTTTGGTTGAGGGAAAGTGTTGTTCTCATTCCACAGTTCCAATTATTTAATAGTCAGTGCTAAGAAATGTCAATCTATAGCAACAATATAAAATCAAGGCAGTCTGACCTGCTGTTCTTGACTTTTCACAAGGAAAAGCCATCCCCAAGTGGAGCCACTATTAGCCTCTTGCTGCAGCAGGTTACTCATATTTCATGATTGACATTTTTACATGCCAAATATGTCATACTTTGCATGCTGCAATTTTCCATATTTACTACAGAGGCTAAAGAAGGATGCCATGAGAGTGTGCCAGTTCAAGTGCCACTGCAGTGTTCCAAATTTTGATGTACTATTCAATTTTTGAAGAAGTTTCAGTTAAAGGGAGGTCCAAACAGAATCTTGGTCTCCCTAGTTTTCAATTTCCTGTTTTAGAATATAGAGAATGAATATCTGTCCAAACAGCTTAATCTTGACAGATTCTTAGACAGGTAGAGAATTAAGGAGCCCAACTGCTTAATCTTGGCCCTTGGAAGAAATAAGGGTAGTTTTTAGATAGGAGGACAGAAAAAGAAAAAAAGTTGAAAAGCTAGGTCTGCAAATCTAAGTGCACCCAAACCAAAAAGAAGAAAAAATGCTAGGTAAGTAGGCTGGGTAGGTAGTTTTGAGGTTGCAGAATGTTGATTTATGATCAATTTCATATTTTCAAAGGGTCATATCTATTCAGGTCACAATTATCAAGCAGTTTCCATATGGAGGAGCTCAAGCGAGGCATGTCTAACTTCCCCTTCTTCTTCTTTCCTCAATCATTCACTAACTTCCTCAAAGAGGTCAAGATCTGCTTAATAACTCTTAGTTTCATCATTTTCATGACAATTTGCCTTGGCAAAGATCTGCTTTACTCAAGGAATGTTCATACTTCCTTCATGGACCATCTTCCCCTAATAGCCTAAGATTCACATACTTAGCGCTTTCTTATCACATGTCATATTAACTATTAATTTTTACTATATAGCTCCCTATCTATTTCCCCTTTCCCTACTAAAACTATGTTAATAACTCCCCTATATACTTATCCCCTCCCCCTGGTTGAAAAATAACCATAAGTATCCCTTGGGAATTACTAAGTTTGCCTGAAACTTAGTAAGAACCCTCATGTTGTTGATAAAAACCCCTTCCAAATGCATTGGGACTCACTCCTATGCATAAAAACCCTCTTTCTGCACTTATCCTAAAGTCATGCATGAAAATATTTTACCCCGCACACATTTAACCCCAAAAACCCACGTTTCCTAAAGTTTTCTACCACCACCGAATTAAAAATAAAAATTAATTGGCCTGCGGGCCCCCTCCTTATCCATCCACCACCTCGTCTTATCTGCCAGCCGTTCGATTGCCAGAGCCCGAGATCTACAGTGGGCGGGTCTTTTGTGCCCTGACATGCCGAAGGTTAACGCCCGGGACATAGGCGGTTTTCCCGTCGTACTCCCGCCATGCGTCGCCCTCCTGGCTGTGGCAGAGCCCCCTCCTCCGAAACCACCCATGCCCAAAGGCGATGCACCTAAAACTGCATACCACTTCCCCCCCTGCGTGACGTAAGCACCACGTCACCCTGCCACGTCAACCTACCACGTCCACCCCTGCATGACGTAAGCACTACGTCACCCTGCCACGTCAACCTACCGCTTCCCCCCTACATGACGTAAGCACCACGTCACCCTGCTGACGTCATCATCCGTACTGGGTCCCACTGCTGACATCACTTGTCGTACCGCTAACGTCACCCGCCTTACTGCTGACGTCATCCATCGAAAGGAAAGCGCACGAGTGTGAAATCGATGCTTCAGAGGCCTGGAATCAAAATCTGAGGCAGTTTTTTATGCGTGATTAGCGCTTAGCGCTAATCGCGCATCGCTACAGGAAATAGGCCAAAATGGGGAATCTTTATTTTCAGCAGTTGTTTTTGCCTCAAAAGGGAAGAAAAGGGGTGATTTAACAATTTTTAGCATATCAGAGAAAATAAGAAGCCCAGATTCAATTAAAGAGTATCAGTGAGGCGGCAAAGAGTATCAGATCGACCATAAGAAAGCGGTGAAGCCACTTAAGGCTCTCAGACCATAGTTAATGCACAGTAAAGCCACTCAAGAGTGGTGGAACAGAGACCAATGCACAGTTATGATGAATGGCCAGCGCATAACAGCAAAAGACAGATAGCCTCATTTTTGAAATAGCTGCCCCCAATGCAGCATTAGATAGATATTTTTCATTACTTATAAGACAAGTTAGGTTAACTGCATTTATTTCCTAAAGATCTTCTAGCAGATCTTTTTTGTAGATATTTTGCCTATAAATACAACCCTGGACAATGTAATAAGGGTTGGTGGGTTGTTTGTTTGGTCTCTCATTTTGAGAGCTGCACTGTAAATATTAAGAACTTCTGTAATCAAAGCTTGTTGGAATGCTTACCTCTGAACTGACTGGTTGTGCTTTTGATGGCTGAAGAAATTGGTATGGAATTCTTGTGCTTGCTCACGGCTTAATAAGTTTTTCCTCCCTTCGTTTATCAGTTTATACATAGCTGTACCAAATATATATCATAATCTAAGTTGTAGGAAGAAAGAATAACCCAGAATTGGTTTTCATGCCCTCTGTGCTCAATTTGTGTAGCTTTTCCATGTTTTCCTCTGAAATTAGTGATGACTATGCATTCTTAATTGCGCATGTTTAAGCTATTCCCTTCATCATATGAATGTTGTCTGGGATTATTCATTGCCCCATACAGCTTTCATCCACTTTCCCTCTTTGGTTGGATGAAAGATCCTTGATTGCCTCTCATCCCCTAACCTCCATTTCATCCTTGTTCCAACATAAATCATTGTGCCATGTGTAGCTATCCTACTCCATATTCCCCTCTTCTACCAAAGAAAACACACCTTTCAGTTCACATTCATTGACTCCATGCCCAATGGTTTGAACTTCTTGCATTTTGCATGCCAACTCTGTTTGAATAAATCAACCATCCCATCAATCAAAACCAAAAGCCATGTGCCTCATATCTAGCCTAAAATCATTCCTTAAATAAAGCTAAATCACAAAGAGGGAGCCCTCTTTAACTGCTGGTAGGCTAGGACCTGCAGTCCAAAGCTTGGTTTGTGGTTACCTCGGTCATATTCCCTTGGGAGTCAAAGGGAACAACCTGAGTGATAACAAGATCCACTCATGCAGATACCTCCATTAGGGGGGAATTTTGAACCAAGTGGGTAGAGGGATCACATGCAGACATACCTCCATGTTTGAGGTGGGGAAATGAGAAGTGATAGTCTCAAGAAGGCTGAAATTGGGTAGGGTCCATTGAGAGGTTTTATCTCATGGATCATACCTTGCTACGACAACCCAAAGTACATAGTAGCAGGAGGAATCAGTGGGATTGATGTAGTTAGAGATCAAAGTGACAAAGGCTAGAGCAATTAGATACTAAAGAGTGCAAAGAAGGATTGACAACAGTGCAGTAAGGCAGAGTTAGCAGAAGCACAAAATTTTCAGTTGATAGAGGCAATAGCAGTCAGAGACTTTGATGACAGATGCATCATACTAATTCAGGTTGGATTATTTTTTGTTTCTGGAGTTGCTGGAGAAACAATGCTAGAGAGAAGTGTTGCATGCATAACATTCCAAAGGTTCACGATCGGGATCGAGTTGAATTCCTTTCTTGTTGAGAGGGAGTGTTGAAAATAACAACAAGAAATGATAAAAATAGAATCTAGAATATTCCAATTTTAATTTGTTCTTGAATTAAAATTGTCAATTAAAATCGAATTTAGTCTCACCAGCTGCTTGGAAATAATTAATTAATTCATTATGGATTAATTAGTTGGAGAAATTCAAGTTAGAAGACTTTTTTAAGTCAAGCAAGAGTTATCCCTTAAATTAAGGAGATAAGATTGAGTTATATTTGAGTTGTAATTAGTTAGCTCAGTTTACTGACTTAAGTCTAGTTAAATTAGTTCCAAATTGTTTAAGGAACTAATTGTGAGTTATTAGTCAGTTGATGCATGCATTCACTCAACTAGTGTACTCCAGATAACTAAATAATCCCTCATCATAAACTCATGCATGTCTATTCTGAGAAAGACCCAGTTGAGATAAATGTCAAGGACAATATACTATCAGTTGCATATGTTTTCCTATAAAGGAAACTCATGCATGCAGTCAAGGTAAGGTTCCTTGGAGGATTGCGCAGTTTTACAATGTGTAAGAACAGTGTTCCACTTGGTGAGGTGAGATTCATCCACTAGGAACAGTGCAAGGAAATAGGAGCTTAGAGGGCAGAGACGAAGGCTTGTGAGAAGCTTTGATTGCCTGTGAGCATCCAGGAGGATTGTACTGAGAGCTAGCTAGCTATGAGAGCTAAGGCTTTGTATAATTCTATGTATTTCCATTGTGAACGGTCATACATATAGTGGGGTTTTTAGCTCAGGCTTTCCCCAAAGTATATTCATGTGTATTGTGCATTGATTCTTCTTCTTCTAGTTATATATGTTTAGCTCGATCTTGCTCAATCTTTAAGCTTCCGCAAAGAAAATTGATAGTAGAAGTAGATTATAGTATTTTGCTTTGGTTATATTGCATTATCGGGTTAATCTACATTCAGATTTTCTACATAGGTGTTATGCTCTTGACCTACAAGAAGATGCCATGATACCAAATATGTGAAGAAATACAACCCAGAACATAGGAAAAAATGATAAATAACAGCAAGTATTTTATTATTCAAAGATGAAAGCAATGTTCACTTGCCTCTTTGAGGGGGAAACCTTATTAGAGTAGTGCTTGATTACAAAATAAGACACAACACTCCTCAATGGGGAGTCTATATCCTTTATATAGGATTCATACATGCAATACCATGGGTCAGTACCATGGTTCCATTAATACCATCTATCTAATAGCATGGCCCATTTGCAACTAACTGTGGTCCCTTTCTTTAAATGCGGGTCAACCACTTACAATTATTAATATGGGCTTTACTGACACTTTAACTAATTATAACTATGACTCGACCCTATTACATAAATAAGAGGGTTAGGGTTGGACCCTAACATGCCCTCCCCCATAAAACCAACCTTTTCCTCAAGGCTGAAGTTGCAGAAACTATAGAAGAATAATGGCTAGTTCCTAGCTTGCATCTTCTCGAGAGGTGTCTTTCCACTTGAGGAGGACTTCCTTGATCATGCAGCCATCTAGGTGTCCTTCTCGCATGTCAAGAACCTATTCGGGTTGGAGCTAGATTGAACCTTATTCATCCAATTATAGTAGACTGGTTTGAACTATGCAATTGTTCCCTACCACTTTCTTGAGGCATGAGACATGGAAGATGGGATGGATTTTTGCAATGGGAGGCAAGGCTAGCCTGTAGGCTACTTCTCCAATGTGTTAAAGTATTTGATACAGTCCATAGAATTTTGGAGATAATTTCTGACGACCCATGTCTTTGAGTGATGTTTTCTTGTATGGTTGCAGCCTCAAGAATACCTGTTCCCCTTCTTGAAATGTGTGCTCTGAACGATGTTGGTATACCTGCTGCTTCACTCGATTTTGAGCTTGATGGAGATTATATTTGAAGTGGCTGAGCATGGTTGCACTATTCTATAGGAGTTGATCCATTGCTTGTACCTTAGAGCATCTAGGGATATAAGAAGTAGGTGAAAGTGTTGAGATTGCAACAAGATGATGGAGCTTAGTGAAAAGAGTCGCCTTCACTAAGTGGGCCCGCAGGCTATTTTTGGCGCAAGTCTATTTTTAGACTATGGCTATTTTTAGACATATGGATCATGTCTATGGATTGCAGGTTGTTGTTTATGGATGATTGATCAAGTTGGGAAAAATAGATGGACTTCTATTTTTTGATGAAAGTGTGAGTGATCACAGTGTGAGTGATCAAGTCTATTTTTAGACTGGCTGTCAAAAATAGAAAAGTCAAATATTATTATCTCACAATAATATTTGGACTATAAACTTAATCTTATTCTCTCGTAGCACTTCCGTTCGAGCTACGGATGTGGCACATGCAATTGCATGAAGGAAATACGTGGTTCTTATGGGTTAGTTGAATATTTGCATGCATGACTTCAGTTAGAACTCAAGTGAGTTGAGTTTAGTGGACTGGAGGTGCAGTTGATGGAGTTGTGTTCAGTTTAGCTTTGTTAAACTGGTTATATTTAGTCTAACTGGCGAATAGGCTAGAGATGAGTTGGGTGAATTAGTTATTAATTAATTCACAAGTTATTAACTCATAATACAACTAATGAATACATCAGTTAAATCAGTTGCATGTCAGTGCATGTTCAGTTCAGCAGGGACAGGTGTTAGAAAATCAGATTGCTATCAGTTGTGACTATAGTTGTGCACCAGATCTTGCAAAAATCAGGGGATTGAGTATGCCAATGAGTTTGCACGTATTGTAGCTTGTTCATACGTGATTTAGCAAAGGAA